>PVHP010005538.1:0-64879 GCA_004024765.1 Zapus hudsonius
AAAGGAGCAAATACTTACAAAGTCATCTGACCACTGCTCCTCTTCATCAGCAGGGCTCTCTGAAACAGCAGAGGGACATGATGGAAAGCGGGAAGCGAGCTTGTGGGCCGACGCACTGCTATGTTCTGAGGGCTTCCCGGTGCATTTCCCTCGCCTCAAACACTTACCATCATAATTCACCTTGGGATTTCTTTATAAAAGACTTGATTCTCAAAGCATGGAGAGAAGTCCCACAGGGAGAGCAATGGTGCCTTTGACCTACGTCAATAGACATTTCTGGGACATTCTAGAAATGTATCAGACTTGCATTGCATACACTATGTGGTGTCTAGGCTTGAATGAGCATGGGAAACAGTATGTTGTAGGAATAACATCATATGAGAGAAAGACAGACATAACTTCTCATCCCCACTCTGTTCCTGAGTAGTTGGAGGGTGTGATGAGATGCCAGCACCCTGGGCCTCTCCACATCTCTAAGATGTGGAGTTTTTATGATTCCCTCGGGCTCCGTCTGATTTTTTTCCCCCTAAAAAAAGAGATTTATCCAGTGCTTTTTAAAAATGAGCTCAGCATTATAATTAGGGCTTTGCCAAAAACCATGGGAAGGGCCTAGGGATGTAACTCAGTTGGTACAGTGCTCGCCTAGCACACATGAAGCATGGGGTTTGACCCCTAGTACCACATAATCTGTAATTACATATCTGTAATCCTAGTACTTGGGAGGTAGAGGCAGAAGATTCAAGAGTTCAAGGTCACCCTTGGCTACATATCAAGTTCTAGACCATCCTGGGTTACATGAGACTGCCTAAAAAAAAGTGAGCTTTTTGTGCAAGCCTGAGAGCCTGAAGTTGAATCTTCAGAACCCACATTAAACAGCTGGGCTTGTAACCCCAGTCCTGAAGGGGAGCAGAGATCTGGGAATCACTGGAACCTCCTAAAAATGGCAAGCTCTGAGATCACCTAGAGACTCCGGTTCAGACAAGAATGGACCAAAGAGTACCATCACAGGAGAGTTCGCGGGTGCCACAAGGGGACATGCATATGTATATGCCATGTGTCAGAGAGAGAGAGGGGGGGGAGGGAGGGAGGGAGAGGCAAAAACAAAACCTAAAACCAAACCAAAATAAAACAAGAATCCTTGGGAGGAACTGAGGCCTAAAACAGGCAAGTCATGCAGCTAAGTTCAGAGAACAAACAACAGAGCCAGTAGCTGAACCCTGCAAAGCTCGTGCCCTGACCCCAGAGGGCAAACACTATCCCAGGCTGTGCAGGGGGCATGCAGATGGACATGATGGTCTATGACCTGAAGGAGCTTGTGAGAGAAGAATAAACTAGCCCTGATTTATGACCACCAAGGAGGGCAACTCTCTTCCAAAGATACATATTTGGGTATGGGAAGGCTAGCATCTACCCAGTATATAAAGTCACCTGAGAGATAAGCTGGGAGTCACTCTACTGCATGGGACATTAACTAGACACAGGCCCACATGGCTAAGGGGCTGTGGCCGGGCTCCACTGAGCAGCCACAGCTATAGGGAATGCTAGGGGAAGGCCCTGGCCTCTCCCAAACCTCTCTGACACCATTTGTTGCCTTTCCTAGGACTCCAGCCCCAGGTGGGCTCTACAGACCCACCAGAGAAAAGAATGCAGAGGTCAGAAAGGAGGCCTCGCATGTTGCAAGCAATGACTATCATTGCCTTCTCTTGGGAAAACCTCACAGGCTTTTGAGGAGCCTTCCTTTACTATCCCAGCACAGATCAAACTTTGATTTAGACAGAAAATAATTTATAATAAGTTATTCTCTGCATTTATTGGTAACAGTTATAATGTATTTTGATCATTGGGTTTTTCCAAATAATTAGAAGAATGGGTGAATGAGTTATATTCCCAAGATGATTGGTAAGAAACTTCTGATCCCGGGGCAGGAGAGATGGCTAAGTGGTTAAGGCACTTGCCTGCAAAGCCTAACAACCTGGGTCTGATTCCCCAGTACCCACACAAAGCCAGATGCACAAGGTGGCACATGCATCTGGAGTTCATTCGCAGTGGTTAGAGACCTTGCAGTGCCCATTCTCTACCTTTCTCTGTCTCTTTCTCTCTCTCTCTCTCCCAAGTAAATATTTTTTTAAAAAATTTCTGATCCCTTCAGTTAGTAGATACATGAAACTCAATGATTCTGATGGCAAGATGCTTTTGTTTCAATGATTTCCATAGAAACCATAGAGAACACATTTACCAACCTCCTGCTGTTCTGAAGTGACCTGGGCTTGCAGAACCCTTTTCTAGCAAATCCAGGTGGACTCGGCCATCAGTCAGTGGAGGGAAAAAGATTATGGTAGCCACCTAACCAGTTTCTTGTCTCTGTTACCTTTCTCCTCCAACTCACCCACTGTCCTGTTGTTTAAAGTTATTATATATATATATATATATTCTTTAAAATATATACATTAATTATTTGCAAGCACAGAGAGAGAGAGAGAAAGAAAGAAAGAAAGAATGGACATGCCAGTGCCTCTGGCCACTGCAAAAGAGCTCCAGATGCATGCACCACTTTGTGCATCTGGCTTTACATAGGTACTGGGGAATCGAACTCAAGTGTTAGGCTTTGCAGGCAAAGTGTCTTAACCGCTGAGCTATCTCTCCAGCCCTCTAGTTATTTTCTTAAAACAAAGTTTGTACCATGCCATCCTCTTCCTCAGTGGCTCCTGTGGTGGTTTGAGTACAACACAGCCTCATGTGCTGGCATACCTAATCCCCAGGGGGAGCTGTTCGAGAAGGCCTTGGGGCCCTAGAAGGTGCTAGAGCCCAGCACCACGAGGTGGGCTTGCTCTTGCTTCTTGCTGCTTCTCTCCCTCCTCCTGCTGAGATGTGAAACCCAGCTTTCTGCTTGTGGCAAACTTGCCCGTGTCATGATGGAACTTCAGCTTAAAACTGTAAGCCCAAATAAGCCCTTTCCTTCCATAAACTGCTTCTGGTCAGGTATTTTGTCCCAGGAGCAAGAAAGTAACTAACACAGCTCCCAGTGGGATACAAGCGAGGGTGGACATCCAGGTTCGAATGCTTCCCCTTGGTCTCTCCAGAAGCTGGTCTCGCCGCAGCCTTCCCAACCACTTCCAGCAATCCCAGACAGCTTGCTCCTACAGGGTACCCTGTCCTGTGGTAGTGCTCTCTCTCTCTCTCTCTCTCTCTCTCTCTCTCTCTCTCTCTCTCTCTCTCTCTCTCTCTCTCTCTCTCTCTCTCTCTCTCTTCTCATGCTGCCCTTCCTCCTTGGAAATCCCTGACCTCCGTCCTCATAAAGCCTTCCTCAGAACCTCTTGTCATCCTGGATCCCTTTTCCTCTGGGCTCTACATGCAGCTGCCTGATCAATTCATGATGTTTTTCCATGCATTCCTTGCACTGTTAGAATGAAGAGCCAATAAATGAATTGGATGGTGGAAACTGGGATCATAATAATGGATTTCGTTGATTGAACAAGTCCTAGGTGCTGACAATACATTATGAAATACTGTGTAAAAGTATTGGCTATGCACTATCCTGCAGAGCCTCTGACCTCTAATTTTGACCTCTATTTTTTTTTCTAATTTTGTTTTTAACCATCTGAGGAATTGGGCTTCTGAGAGATTGCAAAATCTCATGAAAGACAGAGTCAAAGAGAGAGTTTGGGTGTGCCACAGCCTTCTGCCACTGCAAACAAACTCCAGATGTATGTACCACTTTGTGCATCTGGCTTTACGTGGGTGCTGGGGAATCGAACCCTGGGCCGTCAGCTTTGAGCCACATCTCCATCTCGTTCATGGAGTTCTGAGAGAATGGAAGTGAAGAGCTTAGGAGAATCCTTGGCATAGAGGAGAACTTGAACACTAACTGCCACATTTGTTTACATTCTCTGCCGTTCTTCAAGAACAGGTATTTTTATCTCTAGAGCATGAGCCAAGACTCAGGGAAAGTGGAAAACTGTTCTGAGTCTACACAGTACTCAGAAGGCAAGGCCAGGATTCTAACCCAGGCCTAAAGGACACTCAAATCCAAGGTCTTCACACCAAAACACTCTGTACAATCAAAGACCTTGAGACCAGACACATGATGTGCAGTAGGCTGAGTACACCCCGAGACCAGGTAACATTCCTGATAAATGTCCTTGTACCTTGGATCACTGCCAGGGGTGGGGGTGTTCAGGCAAGCTCAGGGCCTGGCGGTGGGCCTGAGAGGGGCTTTGAAGGCTAGGCAGGATTTGAAGGTAGATGTCCTTCTCTGTCAACTAAGACAGGGGCTTGTGGGTCAGTCCTAGAAACTGGCCTTGGTCGGTAAATGGGAAGGGACCTCCAATAAGGAGAGACATGACACGTGCACTGAATAAACAGGCTTTCTGGAGGGGACAGGGGGATTCCAGCCACAATGGGGTCCATCTGAGACCAGCTACAGCTGAGGAACTGATGAGGACGGCATTTGAAGAGATGAGGCTGGGGGACCTGGGGACAGGAAGGGACAGCTGGAAGGATGGCAGAGCAGGCCAGGCCCAAGTATGAGCCCATCCTCTTGGTTTGGGGTCATGAGAAGTGACAGAGACCAGTGCAAGAGCTAGTGGTCCTCGGCCTGATCCTGACCTGGATGCTGGGCTCTGGGCTCTGGCTCTGGCTGCAGTGGAGGGACAGATGCAGGAACAGGACAGGAAGCAGAACTAGAATGGCTGCAAGGGAGGCAAGCGTCCAGAGGGATGGTATTCAGTGTGGGGCTGAGGACAGGGCCTGGCCTGGATGGCTGGGAGAGGTGCTTTCAGTCTAAGTATTGAATGCCCGAAAGAACTCCCTTTGCCCCTTTGCCTATTTGCTCATTCATCCCTTCACAGGATTAGCAGCTGGGACAGTGCAACCCTGGTTCAACCACCTTGCTGTGCAACCTTAGGTAGTTCCTTTGCCTCTCTGGTCTCCAATGATCTCTAAAACGAGAAGCCTGTACTGGATGATCTTCCAGGCCTTTTGGAGGTTTAAAAACACTTTTGAGTCCAAGCTTCATTGCGACAACAATGCTGAATACAGATGTCCCTATGGCTAGTCCGCTAGCACTGCCAGGATGGAGGGGAACAGGACACAGAGCAGCCAGTAGATGCTGGCTCTGTCAGGACAGCGGGGCAGGGCAAAGCAGCGTGAGAGCGCCTGTGATAGGCTGCCCCGAGTTCTCAGCCATGACACGAGTCCAAACACCTTGTCTGCCCCAGGACCCTTCCCCTTCTCTCTCCTCTTGTCTCTTTCCTTCCCTTTCTTCCTCCTCCCCTCCCCTCTCCTTTTCCTTTCTTTTTTAAACATAGAAATGTGGCGTTATACTTTTTGCTTTTGTTGTTGAAAATAACTATTTTTGAAGTAATATTTAACTGATGTATAAAGACATAAAATTACACACATGAATAAGATAACATGTGGTGTTTCCAATACATATGGCCATTGTGTAATGTTTCCATCAGAGTAGATTCTCCTTAAACACTTATCATTTCTTCATGGTGAAGCATCAGGTGTTCCCTTAGAGGTCACAGTCAACTTTGGCTATTTAAGTCCCTTGAGATAAACTTTCTCGTGTATACAACAGACAGTACTCGATCTCCCTTTCTCCATTCCTGTTATGTTTTCGTTTCTAGACGAGGCCTTGCTATGCAGCCCTGGCTTGTCTTGAACCCACACCAGACATGAGTTGAGACAGTCATTTCTGCACAGTGGTGCAAGTTGGGAGATTAAATGCGGCACCGAGAGAGCTAGCATAAAGCTCAGAACAGAAGCACTGCTCCACAGCTTTGGGCTGTTCTCCCTCACGCAGCCGTGACAGCTACTTGGGACTGACCAGCTCTGCTCCATGAACTGTGAGGTCCCTGAGGGCAACAACTCCTCTTTGGAGATGAGGGAAGAAAAACTCACACTGACCTGATGGCCATGCCTGAGGGGCTGGGCCTCCATTGGTGCCCACCTCTACCTTTGTCCTATGCCCCAGCAAGGGAAAGACTACAGTGGCTCTTTTGTCAACATTTAGGGGGTGCTGGCCCTTTCCATCCTCTGCCCTTGGATGGTCAACACACTCTGGCTTAGAGGGCTTGGGGAGCCATTTGCCTCCTATACCTAAAAGACCCCATAATGCTAGTGTCAAGGGAAAAGGAGCTTTTGGATCTAAGTGGCCAGTCTTCACAGGCCTTCACAAAGCAGCCAAATGGCCTCTGAGCTCAGGGGAACCTGGTGGTCTCAGCTGTCCATGAACTTGGACCACAGTGGTCCTTGAAGAGCATCAGGGCTGATTTCCAAGGCCTGGGCACACAGCTGCACAGGGTCCCCAAGGCACAGAGCAGCAGCTGGCTATGTCCCTGGGACGTGAACGGCTGCGGGAGGGGAAGGGCCAGGGAGGACTGGCCTTGTCAAAAGTCAGTTTCCAAGACCTGAGAAGATGAGCAGCAAGCAGAGCCAGGACTCATGGGCAAAGCGCACAGGATGAATTTCTGAGGTTCCGGATCTTCCATAGATTTGGGGGTGGGGGGATCCACTTATATTTCAGATCAGGAGAATTAAGGACAGAGATGGCGGTTTAAGCAGGGTTCCTTAACTTTAATATGCTTTTGGATCCCGCGAGCTCTTGTCAAACTGCTCACCCTGACCCAGTAGTGCATCACACGACTCTCATGTGGCTGTGGCCATATTCCTATGTGCTGGGAGCTGTCCTTTAAGTTTGAGGACTCAAATCTGTTCTTAGTTCTAAACAGGAATTTTCTGGCCATCCTGAACCTGCTGACTGCTGGGCAGTGTGAGGTCAGCACTGGGCCTGAGTGAGTTAGGAAAGGAGGCACAGTGGCCAGTGGCCAGATTTAGGTATGTTAGCAATATTTTTTCAGTGGAACAAGATGCCCTCAAAGCTTAATAATGAGACTCAGTGACCTCATTCATTATTACCTTGACCAGTGTCAGAATAAAATAAAATGGCCAATAGTCGATCCCCACCCCGCAGAGGAAGGATCATCAGCACATCAGAGCCTGTGGTTCTCCATGAGGGCTGATAGATCTGCCCAATGCAGGATGTCTTTGTACTGAATGCTGTAGAAAAAGACTTCAGACACGTTGAGGAATAGGAGACAGAAAATGGCTAGGCAGCTTAGGGTAACAGAACCCCAAAGTGACTAATGCAGAAAGTGTCTTTGAGCCTGTAAGGAGAATATGGTGTGTGTTTTTTTTTTTTTTTTATTTCTTTCTTGCCCGGATAATTAAGATTGCTCCAGAATTACCCCTTCTGAGGAGACTACATCTGTTCCTGGAGAAGAAGATCCCTGGGAAGATTGCCCTATCTCCCAGGAACCAGATTCCTTATTTAGAAACCTGGCAGACCCGGTTTTTCCTTTCCTAAAGGAATTCCCCTTCCCACAGGAGTCCCAATCAGAGTCACCAGGCTCACCTCTGGAGACTCCCTCCAGACCCACAGGAGGCCCACTCCTACTCCCCCAACCTCCTCTCAAGCTTTAATAAACTTTTTCTAAATTTCACACCCACCCACCCCCATACACTGTGGCCTGGGAAATTCATTCATCAAATTCATAAGACAAGCATTCAGAGACCACAACTCAGTGGGAGATCTGTGTGATCATGACCTTCGGGCACCTCAGCTCCTGAGTTATTGCCCATCCAAATGCTAAGAGAGGCTCCTACATTCTCAAAGACACACCAGAATTCCCGAGTCAGTGTCTTCCTATCTCTTCTAGAAAGGAAAATGTGTCCATGTCTCACTCTCCTCATCACTGCTATAAGGACGCCAATCTCAAAACAAAGTTGATTCTAGTTGGAATGGGGTTGTGTGCGCTAAACTTAGAGATGGTTGACTAAGCTTCTTTCTTAATGCTTCAGTGATCCTTAAATGTGGATTTTAAGAGCTTTGGATGCAGAAAGCCTTCCCTTCCCCATATCTCTTATCTCAGGATAGATTAGACTCCATTGCTGTGTATGCATAGGACTCTGTGCTTCCCTGACCACGTGGCATTGCAGTTACTTCTAACATCATCTGCCTTCTCTTCTACTCTAGCAATTCTGTGAATTTGCAGACTATCTCTAATGTGTAAGCACTGCACTTCTACTCAATTCCTTGCACATGTCTGGCACATGGGATATGTTTGAAAAGTAGCTGCATAGGCACATGGATGGATGGATGGACTGATGGAGGGATGGGTGGGTGTGTGGGTGGATGGATGGGTGGATGGGTGGGTGGATAGATGGATGGGTGGGTGGATGGGTGGGTGGATGGGTGGATGGAGGAGTGGGTGGGTGGATGGATGAAGTACCACATCAGCCAAATGCCTCACGGATATGGACGTTCTCAAAATCAGGTTCTTTGTTTTTAAATGTGTGCAACATATTTCCCTTTCAAATAAAGATGAACATTAATTAAAAGCCAGCTAATGTATTTTAGAAATACTCTTACCTAAAGCGTAGTCCCTTCGAGGAACACTTGGAGGTGCTTTGACTTTCAGCCTGTAGATAAAATTAGTAGACCGAGGTTCAATGGGAAGGACAGCAGGTGCCAAGGCTCACGAGTGACACAGAAATAAGAGGTAGATAACTACTAATAAAATAAGGTCCTCTTCTGGACCCATCACACTGAGAGGTTTAGTGTGTTCTAAATCCAATGAGGCCAGTAGCTGAGGCTCCCCTTCTCCCCTGCAACTCCCAGGGCACAATGTGGCTGTGACTTAGTAAAGGTGAAGCTGAGCCGCATGGAGGCTCTGGGAGGCCAGAAGACTACTTAATACTGCATTTAGAAGTCCAAGGAAAATCTGTGCTGGTTGGTTGATAGTAAGATAAGAAGATGAATTGTGTCTTAATGATTAAAAAACAGGACAAAATTAGCTATCATAAGTACTTTGCTTATAGGTTTAACTGAAATTATTTTGCACCATTTAAAATGTCACAGATGGGCTCTGGGTTGTGGCTCAGAGGTAAGGCTAGTATACTTAGGTCAGTCCCCAGCACTGTAAAAAGCAGTAACAAAACAAAACAAAACAAAAATCTCAGAGCCAAGCAAAAAGCCATGACAAATAGAAAAAGACGGCCTCAAGAACAAGGTTTTCAGTAAATTATTACTTTTAATAATAACTACCTAATCTACTTAAGAATGATTTGCTTAATGACATTTAAAGTACATATAAATAAAACTTATATCCAGGAGCCTTTAATAGCTTAAATATATCCTTTTATAGAAGCAGTATATAGAGCAAAATAATATCTAAAATTTCATTTCTTTAAAAAAATCAACATAGAAATTAATATTTTATTTTAGAAAAATCCTCACAAAACAGAATTGTAAGTGGTAGAAATAACAATATGTATTTTTGCACACAAATTCTTTTTATACCATAGGCTCTCATAGCTATTATTCCATCCAATCACAAGCCAACACTTCTCATCAAAATAAACCTATGATGAAGTCTGGAAAAAGATTGTCTATGGAACTGTAGGGAGAGAAAACTAAAACCAAAACTGGGTCTGTTGTCCCAACTGGCTCAGGGAATAATAAAGTTTCAAAACCTACAAACCAATTATTGTCCATTGTCATTATCATTGCATAAAAGAAAGGCAAGGCTGTTTTAAAAGCCCAAGTCATCTTGGAATAAAGGACAAACATAAGCATGGAACTAACACACGGCAGGACTAAAAGCAGTGTTTTGAACTTAATTAGAAGCTGGCAGCTACATACCAACCCAATTCTTCACAGATCTTTGTGCCTGAAGCCATGGACCCAGGAAAACTCAGTCAGCGTTGCATAAAGGAACCAGTGTGTTCAACTGTGTCTTGTCCTTTCAAGGAAGAACCTGCTGCCTGGCTTTGAGTGGGAACTCTACTGCAGGCCTCTTTGAATCATGAGTCTTTGACTTCACCCTTGATTCTGATCATGGTGGCCGTATTTTCCAGGCAAAGAAGAAATGTGATTTGTTAAGTAAAAATGCTCTGGGGGACACTGGAAAGAATATTTGAAATAGAAAATGCCAGAAGGAGTTGGTGCTCCATGGCAGCTGTAAATATGACTGGCCAAAGAACATAGAAACATGCTGTGCTGTCTTCCTAGTAGAGAACTGGGCCAATGGGAACCTGGCAACTGGGGATGGTGAGTTTGCAGAACCTGACAGTGACTACCAGGGGGAATGAGACTCTGTGTGTGTCAGAAATGACACATGAAAAGGATCCCCCACCTCTCCCAGTGCTGGGACAGCGCCTACAGACCAGCCTTCCTCCCCAGCAAGGTGATTACTGCCCAGTGGCAGAGGACCACAGCAGCTGCTTTGTGATGATCTCTGAGGCTCCTCTACGAATTAGGTCTAAAAACACCCCCATAAGTGAGTTCTTACCTTTAAGTATGCAAAATCAAAAAGAGTGAAGATACTGGTCTGAAGACAAGAGAAATAAAATTTTATGCACCATCATTGGCACAAAATTTGGAGAGGGAAATTTGGTAATAGTGATAAAAAGGGGGAACAGATACCTTCTTTTCTTTAGAGATTTTATTCTATGAATTTAGCTTACCAGTGTGCTTGAAGTCTGAAAATTATACTTACTGAAGTATTACCTGTAAGAGCTAAATGGAAAGAAATGGCCAGAAATTTTGATATAGTGCTCAAAAAAAAAAAAACCAGTATACCAATTAAAAATCACAGACATTTTAAAAAAATATCCAAGCTGGGCATGGTGGTGCACATCTTTAATCCTAGCACTGGGAGGCAGAGGTAGGAGGATTGGCTGAGTTCGAGGCCAGCCTGAGACTACATAGTGAATTCCAGGGTCAGGCTGGGTCAGAATAAGACCCTACTTTGAAAAAAAAATCTACCTATATACAGTTGGTTTAAGTATAATGCATTTATGGTAGGGTAAAAAATCAGCTCTTGAAAAAAGTACTAATATATACTAATAAGGAAAAATGTCCATGATAAAGCATTAATGAAAACCAATGAAGCAAGCTAGGAGAATGGTATATATTACATGCTGCCATTCATAATGAAAACGTCTGCTTGTATAGTTATATACAAATGTTCAATGTTAGTGTATACTCACACACATATTATATATGCATATATATGTATATACTGAACTCACTTGAGTCAGCATCTGTTTCTGAGGAGTGGGTTAAGGTAGGTATATGAGGAAATAATTGACTCTGATATACAATTCTGAATTCTTAGATTTTTTTCATAGTGGATCTGTGTTGCATTAATCAAAAAAAACTTACGAACTTAAAAGAATACTATTTTTCTTTTCCTCTTAACTTAGATTTTGAGTGGAAAACACAACTATATAGAGTCTCTCTCTCTCTTTTCCTCTCTCTCTCTCTCTCTCTCTCTCTCTTTCTCTCTTGCTGGTAGTTGAACCCAGGGCTTTGCACATGCTAAACAAGCACTATTAACAGACTTACAACCCCAAGTAGTTGGCTCTTCAGGCATATGCTACCACATTGGCCTACTTTCTATTCTCTTTTTAGAATTGGTTTACAGGAAAACCGTAGAGATTCTATCTTTTTCCAAGGTTTTTGAGAACATACTTTTAAGGCAATAAATGAGAAAGCAGAAAGTCAAGATGTAGGTACCAGATATGGTATCTCAAAAGAAGCCAGAGCTGAGTTTGTTCGTTTCTGGATTATTCTGTGTGCCCCTGGGCCTCACTCCAAGCTTTGGAGCTGGCTTTTCTGCTTTGACATTTCCTGGGCACCTTGAGTGGCTATAGCTCACCTCTTATGCAGTGAGAAGGAAAAATCCAAGTACCCTGAGTCCCATCCCTCTCACTTGCCTTGTCTGACTTACTTTTTGATTTTGTTCATTATTCCACCTTCATTGTTCTTAATGTCATGGACCATCTTTTGAAGCTGCCTGTAAGAAGCAAAATTAAACACAAAATATTAACAGCAAGGCTGGTTTTTGAAAAAGGCTTCCACCCTTCTCAAGTACAAACCAAGGAGGAAAAATCCCTATAGCAAAGCCTCCAAACCTTGTGAGTTACAGTGTATGTAATTAAGTTAGCCATTTGAAAGTTACCATTAGAGTTTGCCTCCAAAGAAACTTCAAAATCTGATCAACCAGTGGTTCTCACATTTAATTTCTTCAGTCTCCAGGGAAGGAGGACAGACTGCCAGCAGGCCCTGCCTCCCGTGTTTCTGGCTGGGTAGCTCTATAATGGGGCAGGATAATTAATATTCCCAACAAGCTCCCAGTTGGTGCTGACGCTTCTGGTCAGGGATCATGCTGGACTGGACTGTGGTAGAGAGAACCTTTTCCTCTAGGCTCTGTAATCATGCCCAAGGAAAGGTGAACCTCTTTGAGGTTTATTGTTCCACTGCAGGATTCAACAAGGTGAGTGGTTGGTCTGACAACATAAAGTAAGTATGTGCTTTGCTAGACTTGCTTCTTGATGAGACTTTTAAAAAATGAACTTATTTATTTGCACGTGTGTGTGTTTGTGTGTGTGTGTGTGTGTGGTGTGCATGAATGAACATCAGATGCTTGCATCACTTTTTGTGTCTGGCTCATGTGGAATTGGGCAGACTTTGTGAGCAAGTGTCTTTGACCATTGGGTCATCTTTCCAGCCCTCCTCCTTTTCTGAGACTCTTGACTTGTCTTTGTATCGATTTAGACTGCTCAGGGCCCGAATATTTTAGTCACATTTTCTCTTTATGAGCTACAGTTTGCAAAGGCTGAAGGAACCGTGGTGAGTATGTTCTCATATCGCATGATGGACAAAAGGCACTGGACCTGCTGGGAGCACAGGCCACCACCGGGATGATTTTGCATTCCTAATAGACTAGCAGAAATAGAGATGTTGGGTCCTCCGACTTGAATGGCAAAGGGCTGAGACATAGCTCAGTAATAGAGCACTTGCTCAGGGCTTCATATTCAGCACTGGAAAAACTCTTGGGTGTTGGACTGTAGCTCAATGGTGGAACCCTTGCCTAGCATGCACGAGGCCTTGAGTTTAATACCCAACATGGCATTAAAGTTTTTTATTCTCTTTAAGCCACAAGTAAACAGTAGACAGTGTCTACTCATGTAGATGCATACACACATGTGGTGGTTTGAATTAGAGGTCCTCCATAAACTAATGTGCTTTGAATGCTCAGTTCCCAGCTGGTGGCAATGTGGGAGGTGGAGCCTTGTTGCAGGAGGTGTGTTGCTGGGGGTGGACCTTGAGGTTTATTAGCTCTAGCTTGTCGGTGTTGGGTTCACTCTCCTGATGCTGTTGTCCACCTGCTATGACAGAGCCTCTGCTCATGCCATGTTTTCCCTGCCATCATGGAGCTTCCCCTCGAGAATGCAGCCAAAATGAATTCTTTCCTCTCATCAGCTGCTTTTGGGTGGATGCTTTGTCCCAGCAAGCAGGCAGCTACAACACATATGCAATTTTTACTTTTATAACTTTTTATTAAAATATGATATATGTCAAGTGAAAGAAGCCAGTTTAAAAAGGATAAATGTTCTACAATTCCAACTGTGAACATGACACTGCGGAAAGGCAAAGCGATGCAGATAATGGAAAGATCCGTGGCTTCTGTAAGCTCGAGGAAGAGGAGTGAATATGTGGAAGATCAGGAATTTAGGTGAAACTTTTATAACATACTGTAATAACAGATACACGTGATACACAGCCATTATAGAAAAAATAGAAATACTAAAATTTCACTTTATTTATTCTATATTTATTTATGTGTAGGGGAGTAATGCATGCCATAGCCTGTGTCATGGAGCATGTGTTTGGAGGTCAAAGGACAACTTTAAGGTGCCTCTGCTGTTCTAGCACCTTCTTTGAGACAAGGACACTTGGGACAAATAGCAGTCAAGCTAGCCCTTGAGCTTCAGATTCTCCCAGCTCCTATCCTCATTAGGGTCACAGATGCACACCCCACTTTGTGTCCAGCTCTATTTATGTGGGTGCTAGGGAACGGAGCTTGGGCCAGCAGGCTTTGCAAGCCAGCACCTTTAACTGCTGCCCCATCTCCCCAGCCCCTCAAAATGTCACTCTTAATTCCATCCTCCGCTGTGAACATTTAGCTAAAAGACTTCCCAAGTTTGTATTACCCGTGTATAGGTGTTTAGAGTTCATACAATTAGTCTTTCTTGACATTTGTAATCTGCATTTTGCACTTCATATGTGTATAAATATATGGTGTCCTATAAATACGTGTTCAATTTTTGTTCCAATTAAAATGAATGTCTATAAATATAAATAGAAATATGCATACTTGAATTGCCATATTAAAATTGAACATATTTTATATTTATATTTCCATACATGTAAACATTGTATAATGTTCAAATAGGGCAAGCATTACCTATTTCCTTGACTATCATTTCATTGTGGTTAAAACATCCAAAATTCTTTTTCCCAGCTTTCTGGAAATATACAGTACATTAGCATCAAGAGTCATCTTACTATGCAGTAGAATATCAGAACTTATTTCTCCTATCAAATTGTAACTAAGTACTCATTCATCAACCTCTTTGATTTGCTCTCTCCTCCTTCCACCTCCCTAAGTCTTTGCTACACTAGTCTACTCTCAGCATTTATGATATCAACTTTTATATATTCCATTTGAGACCACACAGTGTTTTTTTTTTTATTTACTTATTTGCACAGGTGTGTGCACCAGACTGCAAACAAACACCAGACATATATAACACTTTTGGCCTCCAGCTTTACGTGGATATTAAGGAATTGATCCCAGACCGGCAGGCTTTACAAGCAAGCTTTTTTAACCACAGGGCCATCTCCCCAGCTTAAGTATTTGTCTTTTGTGTCTGACTTATTTCACTTAATAAAATGATCATCTCTGGTTCCACTCACATTGTTAGAAATGACAGAACTTTTTATATTAAATTTTTTAATTAATTTATTTTCAAGGGGAGAGAGAGAGAGAGAGAGAGAGAGAGAGAGAGAGAGAGAGAGAGAGAGAGAGAGAGAGAAGAGGGGATGTGAATGGGCACACCAGGGCCTCCAGCCACTGCAAAGGAACTCCAGATGCATGTGCCACTTTGTGCATCTGGTTTTATGTGGGTGCTGGGGATTTGAACTTGAATCATTGGGCTTTGCAGAGAAGCGCCTTAAATGCTGAGCCATCTTTCCAGCCCAGGACTTCATACTTTAATGGCCAAGTAGTATTCCACCATATGTATTCACCAGCAGATGCTTAGGTTCTTTCCATTTCTTTCTCCTATGAACACTGCTGCAATAAACACGGAAATGCAACTGTCTCTCTCACATATTGGTTTTCTTTCCTTTGGATATTCACCCTGTAATGGGATTGTTGGGTTGATCATAGGGTGGTTCTATTTTTAATTTTTTGAGGAAACTTTATACTGTTTTCCATATACCAGATGATAAATTACTCTCCTCCCAAAAGTGTCTAAGGATTCCCTTTTCTCCACATCCTCGCCAGCACTCGTTTTCTGGGTCCTTCTGATAATAGCCATCCTAACTGGAGTGTGCGAGTTAGTATCTCACTGTCATTTGGATTTTAATTTCCTTGGTATGTATTGATGCTGGACATTTTTTTCACATGTCTCCTGTTGGTTAGTCACACACCTTCTTTTGAGGAGAGTCTGTCTAATTCTAGTGCCCATTTTCAAATTTCACTATTAGCTGTTTTTTGTTTTGGTTTGTTTTTTTGCTACTGAATTGTTTGAATCCCATTTAGATAGTAATCTTTTGCCAAACATACAGTTTACAAATGTTTTTTCTCATTCTGTAGGCTATTTCATCTCTCTCCTGATCATCCCCTTTCTTATGCAAAAGCTTTGTGGAGGGATGTTATCCTATTTATCTATTTTTGCTTTTGTCTTCTGTGTCTTTGGGTCCTCTTAAAAATATATGTATCACTCATCTCAACCAATCTTAGGCTTTAATTATATCCCCCCTGCTTCTGGAATCCAGACAAGAAGCTGTAGATGACCAGGACACCCAAGCTTGCTGGAAAAGAGAGGCCAAACGCTTGAGGAGTCCTGGGGAAGCAGTGCTATGTGACAGAGCATGCTGGATGCCTGGCCTGTGGAGCCAGAGGGACAGGGAGAGGGGCCGCAATCTCAGGTCCCCTCCTGTTTCATTATACCCAATCTCTCTCAACTTACCTTCCATGATACAGAAGGATACCACCTGAAGAGTACCTGTATCGGTTTATTAAAACTCAGGTTGCTGGGCCCATGGATTGTGCACTTTAATAAACTTCCCAGCACTTGTGAATCTTGGGTTGTGAATCTGAAAGCCATTGTTGAAAGGAGAAGGTCAGGGCTGACCTGGTGGCTTATGCCTGAAATCCCAGTACTAAGGGGGTAGAGGCAGTGGGGTGGCTACACAGGAAGATCGCATTAAGAAACAACAGAAAACAAGCAGAACAGAGCAAAGTAGGGGAGGGCAAAACCAAACCAAACCAGAGAGGCCTGACCAATTTCTCTCCTGGGCCATGCTTAACTATGAAGAGCAAAAGAGAGAACTTTCCAGCCTCCCTAGCATCTCTACCTGTCCACCAGTTCCTGGAAGACCTTTCATGAAAAATCTTCCAGACTTGATGACAGGCCACCCCTGTCCCTAGGAAAGGAAGTGCACACCAGCAAACAGGAGTTTTAGTCAACACTGCCATCTGCTTTCAACATGGGAGAGAAGTGCTGTGGTTGCCCATGGCCTGGCTTCTCCCTTGCCTGTCGCAGAGATGCTTCTGTCTGTCGGCCAGGACCAGAGCAGTGGCTCCAGCCCAGTGCCATGCGCTCACCACCTGCCTCCTTCGCTGAGTCCTCAGACACTCTTCAGTTTGGAACACAGCTAAAGCCCGAGAATTGCTCTCTCAATTTGGCTGCACGGTGGTTCCCTGGGAGTTTTAAATCACCCCGATGCCTAGGCCTCACTCCAGGTCACTTCAACCAGAGTCTGGCTCTCAAGGGATTCATACCAAGGTGCAGAATCATCTTCGCCACCCAGGAGCTCTGTGCCCTCCCCAGAGAACAGCCCGACTAAGAAAGCACCAGGTAGGACTATGTGGAGTCGGCTAACCTTCGGAACATCCCAGGCAGGTAGGATGAAACAAGGTCCAGGATGAGGCACCTCAGTAAAGGCAGCAGCAAGTGGATGATGCCAGATAACCAAACAGTAGTCCAAAGAAGCTCACATTTAACAAAATTATTTCCCATTATTTTTATTAAATACAGGAGATAATTTAAAAGATAGCACTACCTACCAGAAGAATGTTTTTATTAATTTTATATTTTTATTTATCTATTTGAGAGAGAGATACTGTAAGGGTGGGTACACCAGATGCATGTGCCACTTTGGAATCTGGCTTTTTGTGGCCACTGGGAAACTGAACCCGGGACAGTAGGCTTTGCAAACAAGTGCCTTTAACCACCGAACTCCCTCCCCAGCTCAGAAGTATGTTTTTAAAAGTAGGAATAAAGAGGATCAGTATCTTGCTTTCCTTTTGCCCTTCAGCATAGTCAGAGGATTGTGAAAAGGGGGTTTTAATATTTGGGTTTTTCTCCCACTTCTGTCTTCCCAGAAGACTCAGAATGCAAAAGCAACCTGACTCGAGCAAAGCCCTTTATGATCTGCACCTGGGGACGGATTACTCAGGCCTCAGACTAAAGCTACTTGGCAAACAAAGAGAAGGCAGGTCCTTCCTGCTTCACCCCTGTGTCTCAGCCTTGGGTCCGGTTCTTGTGTTTTGTACCTTCAGGATCGACAGTGGGAAAACTCCAGACATCTTTCCGTGGGTAGAAGACAGGAGAGGGCCTGGAGAGGGCCAAGAGATCAGCGTGGAGTCAACTCTGCTGAGCCCAAGTCTGAGCCCCAAACAATGTAATGGCATGAATTCTTTTCTGGACTAAGTTTAATAATAGCTCTCAAAAAGGACATTGCTGCCAGATGGGCGTGATGTCACACACCTGTAATTCCAGCACTTGGGAAGTTGAGGCAAGAAGACCTTGAGTTTTGGGCCATTCTGGACTACCTCCCAAGACTCTGTCTCAGAAAACAAAGATGAGGGAGTAGCTCAGTGGTAGAACACAGAAACACAAGGTCCTGGATTCTAGTTCCCTCACAGAAAAAACACAATCTAGTGCTGGCACAAAACTACCCCTGTGAGCCATGTTAGGGCCGGAGGCAATAAGACAACTGAGTCCTGGTCAGGTCTTTCATTTAAAATGTCAGTATTTAGGGCTTGGGAGATGGATCTGTTGGCCATGTGCTTGTCATCGTGCAGGCACAGGGATCTCCCTTCCATCCTAAGAACCCACGTGCAAGAGCAGATGTCACACGTGCTGATTACAATCCCAATGCTGGGGAGACAGACACGGGCCAATCCTGGGCTCACTGGCCAGACCAGGGAAAGACCCTGATTGAAACAATAGGTAGGTGACAACTGAGAGGTATGATGCCTAAGGTCCCCTCTTGCTTCCACATGAGCAAAAATTTCAATATTTACTTCATCATATTCTCTCTTTGTATTAAATTTTATTTGGTAAAATATGTTTTACCTTGATTTACTTATTTTCTATTAAAGTTTAATGCCCTGATTTGTTGCTTTATTTAGTCCATCAATAGCGAGTGTACAGGGAGTTAAACTGGACACAAACCCTGCCCCCTGGTAATGGAGGACAGGGGTCCTGTCTCTTCCCCACCTTATAGTTTGCCAAAATCTTTCTGGACTTTGAAAGTAGGAGCAAATGTATAGAAAGAGATGGGAATTCTGGGAGTTATACCTACCTTCCTTTTGGGTGATTTATCTTAAAGCAGATGCTAGGAGCTCCCAACCCACCATTTTGAAGCAGGCCGCCACTCTTAGATGTCCTGTTATTTGCATGTTGCAGAATCTCTCTGATGGCTGGTCCCCTTCCTCCACACTTTCCACAGCCCCATCTAGCTCTGGCCCCGGCTTCCTTACGCCCACTTCCTCTGGCCTGGCCTTCCTGTGGCATTGCTGGTGTTATATTTAGATCTGCAACTTCAGCATCCAAGACAGTTTTCTTCTAAAGAGCCCATAGCACCGAAGTGTTGACCCTTGCATCCATGGCAGGATAATCTGAGTGAGCTCCCTAAAATTTAGTGAGTCCCTACCCATTTTATAGATTCAAATACTGAGGCCTACTACATTCACTTTCCAATTATTGGGATTACATATGCAAAAAAGTCTATTTCTTATGTTTGTGTTTGATTCTATCATAGCTGTTTGCATAAAGTTACTTCTTCCTTCCTGGTTTGTTCAGTACCTAGTATGGACATTAACACATCCTTTTGTGCTTAAAAATGTATTTATTCTTCAGGGCTGGAGAGATGGCTCATCAGTGAAAGATGCCTGCTAGCCCACGCTCAATTCCCCAGCCACTCACATAAAGCAGGCCACAAAAAGTGACACAGCATCTGGTGTTCCATTTGCAGAGGCAAGAGACCCTGAACACACACTTAAAAATAAATAAAAATAGATATTCCTCGTCGTACATATTTTCACACTTGGAGCCAAGTAGTTTGTGGTGGTTGTTTCGGGACTGCAGATTGAACACAGGCCCCATGCACGTTAGACAAGCGCGCTATCAGCCATTTCCCCAGCCTTCTTTTTATTTTTCTTTAGAAACAGGGACTCTCTAAGTCACCTAGGCTGGCCTTCAACTTGCGAGCCTTTCGCCTCAGTCTTCTGAGGAGCTGTGATCACAGGCCTATGCCACCGGGCCAAGATCACAAAGTATAGTTTTAAAGTAAGAAAAACAGAGTTGGGACAATGGAAGGTCATTCATTCTGTTTGAGCTGAGGTTCTTTATGCCAAGTGTTTCGGCCTCCTCCTGGGAACTCTCTCCACTTAGGTGTGGTCTCCACCTCGACCTTTCCCTCCTTAGCTCTGCCTCACTGAATGCCACTTCATTCCCTGGGCTCCCAGCCCTTGTTGACAGAACCCCCTCCATCCACTCCTGGGCTGGGCCATTGATTCCTGCCTGGGTGCTTGTGGCAGGTTCTGTAACTGTCACACCTTGTGACATGATTCTGACACAGAGCAGAACATTGACTGCTTCGTCCTGGTGGATGGCACTCTAAGGAGACAGTTTGGGGACCTGGGGAAGTCGAGAGCCGGCAGTATTTTGGAAGAGGGTTATTCACTGAATTCTTGCTTTTTATATTAATTGTTACAATACACCTATTACACTCTACATGCTATTAGGAGATAGCGTTATTTCTGGTTTTCAGATGAAGGAACTAGGCTAAAAGGGGTTGCGAGCTCCTCTCCAAGACTGAGCTAACTGGCATGGAGCACATACTAGAACCCAAGTCTGCCTGATTCCAACATTCTGACTTCCCAACACAGCCAAAACACTTTCCAGGGTGTCTGAAATTACACCACATTGATGAAATTACACCAACTCTGCTCTTTGTAATTATAACTTCTCCTCAGACAATATGAGCCGCTGTGGAAGCATTCACTGGAAAACATAGGGCAGTGTGGCTCCAAACACACCTGAGTCAGCGTGGAGTTCAAGTTTGGGCCTGGAAATATGCACTATCCTGACTTATGCCCGAGTCTACAGGGCTTCCCTGGGGTTTCTAACTAGTAGGTTCGCTGCCTTTCAGTTTTCTAAAATGATTATGTAGGAAAAGTATAGAACACCGACTAAGCTAGAATGTAATATTGGTCAGTAAATTACCCAGGGAGAGAGCAGAAAAGGAGAGGGTGGTCTGCTCTTCCTCACTGGGAACATGGAGCTGTAGCCTCATAGTCTGAGGCTGCACAGGTGACTTCACCTTTCGGGCCTCATCTATGTTATTTGATAAATAAAAGGACATGAGAAATGGCCCTGAGGGTCCTGGCAAGGTGAGACTCTACTCAGATACTATGTCTCTCTACACAGTGCAGGGCAAGAAGGCTTGGTGGCTCGGGGCCACCCTGACCTGAACTGACTCCAGGCCTCTCATTTGAAGGCACTGAGAATATCAGCCAGCAATCACAGAGTTAAACTGAGCATGGGGCTCTTCTGGGTCATGGCCATGCACCCAGGAAGCTCAGTGGCCTGGCTGTGTGTGATCACCATTGTATAAAAGTGTGACCCATGGGGAAGGTCTGGGGTCCCCAGCTAAGCAACATGCTCCCCAATGAAGCAGTGTGGCTCAGCAAGGAGACGCCCATGTCCATTAAGCTGGCTCCTTGTTTTTGAAATAAGAATCAACAAGCCATGCTGGCCTGAGGAAAATGGCCTTCCTCGACAATACTCGTGCAAAACACTTAAGAAAATATGAAAGTAAAAAATATTTAGGTGCACTACGAGTGAACTGTATTTCAGGAGGGAGGTGCAGGCAAGATAGAGAGCAGATGGAGGGTCAGATGTGAGGGAGCAAGGGCTTGTGGGAGTTCTCTGGAGAGCAGACAGCACTTAGCTGTGGGACAAGATTTGGGGAGCAAACGAGAAAGGAAGCCAGGCTTGCTCACTGGTTGTTATGGCTAGAATGCCAAGTGCCCCCAAAGGCCCATGCACCTGAGTATTAAGTCTCAAGCTGGACCTTTGAGACCTCAGCCTGGCCAGCAGACGTGAGGTGGGCCTTGAAGACAATGTCTGCCTCTGCTTCTAGCCTGAGCTCTCTCCCTCCTGATCTGCCAAGATGGGAATAAGGGATGCTGCACCTCCTGCCACCGCCAACCAAGCCGCTCCAGCCAGCACACCATCCCCACCATGACGAGCCCTTTGGAATTGTTAGCAAAAATAAATCTCTCGTCCCTTAAATTTCTGTCAGGTTTTTTTCTGTCACAGCAATGAGAAAAATGGCTAACGCACTGGTGGATCCTGAGAGAGGTTTCCATGGCAGCCTAGCATCCCTGCACAAGAGCTGCTGCCTCTGCAGTGCTGGGGCCCTTAGGGGTCACGTGGGGCTAAAGTCAGCAGCCAGTGTCTCTACAGGCTTCTACTGCCTTGATCTGGAGGCAGGCTCGTTTCTAGAGCAGCATCATTCTCTTGTCCCCTCCAAGTGTGTACTTGGTCCTTGGGAACCTAGGAAACCCAGCAAGACCATGGAAAGATAAAGCAAGGCTGCCCAAGAGTTTAAACATCAATATCCAATAGCCAACAGAGAGAAGCCAGGTCACTCCTGCATGAACCAGAGAGCTTATACACACGATGCCATGCTATCACACAGCATCCATGAACAGAATTATAGGATGAGACTACTCAAGGTCCCTAGAGAAGCCAAGCGTGCCGAGACAGAAAGTAGAACGCTGGTTTCCAGGGCCTGTGAGGATGGGGAGAGGGGACTTTCAGTTTTACAGGATCCCCAGTCCTGGAGACGGACGGTGCTAATGGCTGCTCAATGTTATCAATGCACTTTGTGCTGCTCTTAGAAATGGTTCTGTTGGAGAATTTTATTTTAGTCATTTATTTGTAAGCAGAGAGACACAGAAAGAGAGAAAGAGTATGGGTGCACCAGGGCCTCCAGCCACCACAAATATACTCCAGATGCATGCGACACTCTATGCACCTGGCTCACGTGGGTACTGGGGAATCAAACCCTGATTGTTAGGCTTTGCAGGCAAGCACCTTAACTGCTGAGCCATCTCTCCAGCCCCAGTTGGAGAATTTTGTTATGTGTATTTTGTCACAAAAAAATGGGACACCACCACACAAAAACAAGAAGTCAATGGGAGATCATCATAAACCCAGAGACCCAAGTGTCTGAGAGTGAGGCAACGGGAGCACCTGTGGTCACTGTCCGGCCAAGCCAGAGTCTCTGTGGAATAGACTTCGAAGGTCCCTTGTCAAAGCTCTGTCTGCAGGAGACAAGAGTATCACAGGCCCTTTAGCTCAGAGGCAGGATCTAGGATCAGATACAAGTATCTGGCTGTATAAAAGAGCAGTGCCTGCAGGCCTGGATACCTTATATGTAGAATTAGACCATTTCCTGAGAACCTGATAAGATCAAAAGCTTTTCAAAGACTCATTTCTTAGGGGGAGGGAAGGAAGATACAGAATTGCTTCATAATAGACCTGGAAAAAAATCCTTTAAAAACTGCACCCTCAAAAACTACCCATCAGTTTCCAAAATTATCCATCAGAGGCAGATAACCACAGGTTACTATCCCAGCGGACGGAAGAGTTACTGCCAACCTGTGACTTACTGTAGAGTTTTAACATATTGCTAAGAAGACATCAGAAGGCAGAGAAGTGTATATCACCCCCTCCACCTCCTTACTTTATTTTTGCTGTTTTTTTTAATCATTAAGACCTAATACCTGACTTCTTTAGGACCCATGGCTAGTAACTGATGATTGGAATCAGCTCTTTTTGATTCAACTTCCATCGTTTTTTCTGAATTCATAAAGAAATATTTCCTGAGGGCTGGGGTGTTACATGCCTTAGAGAATATAATACATGCACCAAACATGGTATCTGTGTTAAAGCATCCTACAGTTTAAAGCTTGGGTATAATTTAGTTCAAATTCCACATTTTGCAGAGTTTTTTTTTTTTTGGGGGGGGGACCAGACAAATATAGGCTTCATGGGAGGATTAGGACCTATCTGGGCAGGTGTGGGAGAAAACCAAAGAGCCTAGAAAGAAGTTACACGAAGGGAGACTAGAGGGTGTGGTAGGTCAGTGAGCATGTGTGAAGGTGCAGAGGAGGGTGAGTCAGAGATGGGCTGATCATGAAACCAGTAACTGAAACAGGGAGGACCAGAGAGGAAGGGCAAAATGTTGAATTTGTTTCTGAAGAATTTAACTCCAACATCAAGGAAGTAGAAATTTTTAACTGAAAATGCAGGATGTGAAAGGAGAAGGTACGTCCTAGATATCCATCACATCTATAATCCACGAGAAGCTCACGCCACAGTTAACAGATCCATAGACAAACTGGTCAAAGCAGAAAGGAGAAATGAAACCAGTCTTGTTTAAATTCATAAAATCAATTTAACAACTGTATGATTAACGCGAACAACAATGGACAACAACATTAAAAAACTATTATCTTTTTTAAAAAATATTTTACTTATTCATTTTCAAGCAGAGAGAGAGAGAGAGAGAGAGAGAGAGAGAGAGAGAGAGAGAGAGAGAGAGAGAGAGCACACCAGGGCCACCACTCCGTCGGTCTGGCCCATGTGGGTCCAGCCCATGTGGGTCCCGGGGAATTGAACCCGGGGCCCCAGGCACTGGAGGCAAGTGACCCACCCGCTGAGCCATCTCTCCAGCCCAAAACTATTATCTTTTTAAATACAATTACTGTGGGCCAGAATCACTATGTGTCTGTCGTATCACATGACAATTTGTTCAGGCTGATGATGTCCCTGTCACTGGTACTGTGGTCATCATCTTTGCCTTACAGATGAAAAAGCTGGGGTGGGGAAATTCAGTAATTTGATAAGGTCACAAAAAAAAAACTTACTTTTTCTGACTGAAAAACACTATGCCCTTTAGCCAATAAGATAAAGCTTCAGGTGGGCTTGATTTGGCCACGTTTCTGTCTGAGATATTTTCCACTTGTAAAAATGAGTATGTGTTTATGTGATTATGACACGAAGAGAAATATAAAACCAAATCATGACTCAACTCAGAGGTTATTAAAAATGTGAGTCTACATTTTTCAAGTTAATGTCAATAACCTGAAAAGAATGAGTTTCAATGTGAGTCAGGATTGTAAATTCTGAAATGCTCACCTGGTAGCAGGATCATAGGGATGTTTGCTGTTGGAGAATTGAGAACCCAGGTTTAAATTAAGTTTGTGATGATAAAAATCAAGAACTAATGGCTGAGAAGCAACTAAAAGATTCGGAGAGTCTGTGAACTATTACCAGAGAAGCCTTCTTCATACTGTGCCTCAGTGGGATCCAACAGTAAGAATTGTACTTACTCTGAGGTCACATACAATTTAGCCACCTGCCTGCCTCAACTTTCTGCCTAGAACCTTTCCAGGTGAGCACCTGTCTGGGCCTCTTTCCTGCCTCCCTCGTTTCCCTCCAAGTCATACTGCCCTCCTTTCCCTAGTTCACTCTCCTTTCTTCTCTCCCTCTCACTCTTTCCAGCCCTGGGAACATCCTTCATGAGGGCCATCTCTTTCCCTCAGCCCCTTTCATGGATGCTCACTGTCTCTGGGTGGGGTTTTTGTTGTTTTGTTAAGAATTTGAGCAAATTCTCAATAAGTCAGTCAGGGAGAGTATACAAACCAGAGGGGCGAGTGTTTTGGCTATCCAGTCCTTACTATGCTGTGTATTTATGTCCCCTCCCCACACACCCTGACATAGGTTCTCACTCTAGTTCAGGCTCTCCTGGAACTCACTCCATAGCTCCAGGCTGGCCTTGACCTCATACTGATCCTCCTACCTCAGCTGAGATTGGAGGCAGGCACCATAATGCCCAGCTTCATGTATTTACAGGAAATATCCAAAGGTGGTGTTTTGAGTCTCCTGTGTTTACAATTTTATTTCTTTGAAAAGTTCCACATTGACTGTGGGCATTTTACGAAAAACAGGCCAATTCTGCATAGACAACTTATTAACCATGTGAGGAAAAATGTCACTTTCCTCCAAGCAGACGAGTGTGGCATTTGATCATCTGCAAAGTAATTTACGTTTTCTAGGCTGTCGCCCATGATTTCACGCCTCCATTCAACTACTTCATGACTAAGCTGGACCTTGTTCCAGAGAGAGGGATCATAAGATGATGCAAGTTCTATTACCTTCTCTACTTAGAGTCCGATCTGCAGTTGCTGAGGAAGGAAGTTCAAAGGCTTTGTGTAGCTTTAGGTTAGAAACCTTTGAAACCCTCTTGCTCTGCCAGACAAGCCCTGACATTGAGGACTTGTTAGGTTCTTTGTCGTGTCTTCCTCCTTGTCCTCTTTGTACCCCAGGTTCAGGCCTACAACTCTGGATGTTTGGGTTTCTCATGCTCCCAGCACCCCAGTATCCCTGCCTCCAGCTCCTCTGCTCAGTCACCTGGAGCAATGCAACTGCTCTCCAGCTCCCAGGTTAGATCTCACCCTATCCTTTCCCAGTTGTCCCCCCTACAGGATCAACAGATCAGGACCTTCTGGTCCCAAGCGCCCTGCTCTGTAGCCTCTGTTGGGCAGATCTCTCATCATCCTACAAGTTCTCATTGGATTCAAGTCAGCTTCTGATTTCCTCTCTCCCAGCATGTAACTCACTTCCTCCAACTACCTTTATCTGATCTGCCTCTCAGCCCAGAGAGCCCAGTTCTCGAAGCACCTGCTCCATGGAGCCCTACTCTCTGCTCCCCCAATTCTCTTCTCTCTTCTCGGGGCCCCTTACAATTTCCAGTGCTTTGCCTCCCTTTGGATGAGCTGTGTAGCAACCAAGAGCAAGGGTGGCCGTGGGGAAGCCCCCATGGGTTGGGGCTCTGTGGCTCTGTGTGCTGTTGAAATGGCTAACCAGTCATGCTACCTGCTGGTCCTGGGTCTGTGGTGCATAGCAAAGCCCCCGCGGGCAGAAGACCCATCCACTAACTCTGCAGGGCTCTCCTTCTGACAATTCCAGGCTAATTGATCTGAAATCTTATCTCAAAAATCACAATTCTCCACTTATCTGCTACATGTGACATATCACCCCATGAAAAGCTGAAGTTTCAGTTTCTAGTTAAAACAGACACACTCCCTAATCATGTAGACATTCCAGTCTCCAAAAGCCATGATGCCATTACAATGAGACAAAAAGAAAACCTTCAAAATCAACATTTGGGAAGTTGTCTTTTCCATGGCTCCATGACTCAAGTCCTCAGTCCACGCTGGTTTATTAGACGTGGTTTTCAGTAAATAACTGTTGCACTGTCACGAGGACTTTGAAAAGACAGATACAGCTGCCCTCAAGAAGTTTATGATAAACACCCACAAAGTAATAACTGACAACAAACCCACAATGATTGCTGCTATTGTTAAATTCAGTAGTAATTCACAGTGAAATGGGTACAGACTCGGTTTAGACCCTGCCTTCGCAGTGTGCTGTACTCAGACTCTGCAAGCTGACCTTTGGTAGAATCTGGGCCCTCAGCTTTTCTGTTTGATTGATTGCAGGCCCATTTGATCCATTATATTTCTTTACTTCCTCATAGCCATTGTCACCCACTGTCTTCTCCTGGAACAGTATTCCAGGGTATCAGCATTTCTGAGAAGCTGTAAGAACACTGGGTGAGAAAAAGAAAAAAAAAAGAACAGGAGAAAGAACTAGATGAGGAAACCTTACCTCAGCTTCTGGCTGGCAGGGACAGTTATCTTATTAAGCTTATCCATTCTTCTTCACTAAAGATACGTGTCAGTCCAGGGGGAATGTCAGGAGCTCCTGGACCTTCCAGGGAGCAGCATGGTAGGCTTCTGGCCTCTAGGGCTCCAGCCACTGGATCTGGCTGCTGAGAGCAACCGCAGGCTGCTGGCAAACACCCTGCACTAGGGAAGTAAAACTTGCTGGAGCACATCGTCCAGTTTCATGGTCCTACGTAATCATGTGATTCTGGTAGTCAGCCAGCTTGGCTGATTACTGCGCATTGTGTAAACTCTAGTAGTGAAACCGATTGGGCATGCAAATTTCTTTCCAGCTGCTTTCTTTTACAATCAGGTTTGTTACCAGGTTGGAAGAAGCTTTGGGCTGGTCACTATTTCCTGTTTGTCCCAAACATTCACGTGGTCCCCATTTTCAGCAGAGGGCAAGCTGTCACCAGCAACTTCCTGGGCTCAAGGAAAAGCCAAATAACCAAGTGCATCTGAATGTCTCTTGGGAATTTCTGCTCATTTGCATAAAGCTATGGATTAGCTTTTTCCGCTTATAGAACTATTCTGTGAAATGGAATTTTTGCGGTGCTCTTCCGCCCAGACATATCAGGGCACGGATCCCAGCACTCGGGAGACAGAGGTAGGAGAGCACCCTGAGTTCAAGGCCACCCTAAGACTACACAGTGAATTCAAGGTCATTCTGGACTAGAGCATGAACCTACCTCAAAACCTAACCCCCCACAAAAAAAGGAGGTTACCCAGAGACTTAGAGTCTCTTTCTAGAGCTCTGTTTAAAATGGAATGGGCAATTTTTGTGTGCAAAATCAAGGTCACTTAGGGGTAAAAATGGATGACTCTGGAGAGGGGAGATGATCTTCATCATAAATAGTGAGGAGTCAGGAGTTACCTTGCTGAGAACTTGGCGCTTTCAAACAAAACCAAAACGTACCCCCAAATCAGCTGAGAACAGCCAGGTGTGGTGGCCCCATCTTCAATCCCAGCCCTCGGGAGGCAGAGGTAGGAGGATCATGGTGAGTTTGAGGACAACTTTTGACTCCATAGTGAATTCCAGGTCAGCCTGTGATTCCAACATCAGGCAGGTAGGCGTCCTCCTTAAGCAGAGCACCGTTCCCCTCCCTGTCTTGGTCCTCTCCAGCCCTTCGCCACTCCTTACTTCATTCTTCCATCAGACCCAGTGATGTAGTAGACATGGGGGCATCCCAAGCATAGACACATGGGCAGGGCTTCTGAAGCCACCAAGCCCACCCAATCAGATCTACTGCTCTCCTGGAAGTTGTCACACCTCCTCTACCTTGGCTGAAGGCTGCTGACTTATTTTTCATTTAGACAGCACAAGACAGTTTAGGATCAAGGAGAAAGAACATGAGTGGGAACATTCCTTTTGTACCTAGACACACTTCCGTGCTGGTAGCCAGAATGGCTTTCGGGAACTGAGGTGCACATTTCCTGCATTATAAAGGGACCAGCCCTCTCCTGGATCTCAGGAAAGCACAGAGGGACAAAGAAGAGGGCTTCCAATGATTCTGTCATTACAGACTCCTGGTCTGGCTAAAATGTGAGGCGGGAGAGGAGCAGACACTGGTTGGATTTCTTCAGAAGTCCTGGCCTCCTTGTTTAACAGAAGTCCTTCTCTTCGCCATCACCTTGGATGTTCACATTCAAGCACTGCATCTGTTTTCAGTCCCATCAGATGATCAGGAGCTAAGTCTTTGCATTACTTGGGGCGTGGGGGGTCTTCTGCTTGGCCAGGGCAGCAGGAGAGCAATCCTTCATGAGAAAAGTATAGAGCTTGCCTTGTCTTAACTGCTCACTTTCCCCAATTTAGCACCTCAGTTTCCTTGGTGTGTGACATGAAGGAGCTCTAGTCCCCTGCCTCTCCCCTCCCTTCCCCTCCTACAATTCTTTGCAGAAAGAAATAAGCAGACAACTTGGGAGACGCTTATATAGAGGATCAGGAAAGTTAGGCTTCACTGAGGGCTGATAATTGCCCCTTGTTCCTTCTAAATTTATGTAAAATACTCCCCATGGACCATGTGACTTTTCTCCCCACCAACTCTGCTTTGCACCTGGCCTGGCAACTTATTTCCCCAGAGAAAAGATAGGGGCAAAGGTTACACTTCTGCTTTTTCTTTTCACAGCCACTTGTCTTTCTTCTTTTTACTGTACTCAGCCTGACATGTTGAAAACGAGAGTCTGCTTTTCCAGTCTGGACATTTTGCCCCATTTTGGCCTAATGTTCCATGCCTGCAGCGTCACTGTTTGCCAAGAAGGTCAGTACAAGCATGGAAACTGAAGATAAAAGGAAATCTTAGCTGCTGATCTGAAAGTGAATTGAGACAGTACAATGTGGTTCTAGTGTACCTGAAGAATGGCCCATTACTCAGGCCCAACCGGTAGCTGTGGATATGGAGGTTATGCTCATTAGATTTACAGACTACAAATGGAGAATTCAAACACTACAGAAAATTTGGAATGCCTGTGCCCCACTGAGAAAGCTGTAAGGTGTGAAACCTTTGGGAGCAGTTTGGCATCATCTAATACCAAATTGAATGACTTATAAACCCATGACCAGCATAGGTCATAGGTGCATAGAGCCCTCCTAACTCTAGATGCTCAGGTCACATGCAAGAATTTTCATTTATGTGCTATTCTTCTCTTTTGATTTCTTTCTCTTCTTTTTCTTTCTTTTCTTTTTGCAGTACTGAGGATGAAACCCAGAGCCTTGCACATAGGCAAGTCCTTTACTATGGAACTGTATCCAAGTCTGGAGGGTGGTTTCCAAGAGGAAGAAAGTAGTTCTAAAAATAACCCAGTTACCTATGAACAGAAGAATAAATAAATTGTAGCATATTCCCATCAAAGAGTATAGTTAGTAGTGAAAATGAAGTCCAGCTGCATCATTATGGATAAATAGCAAAGATAATTTGACAATAAAGACAAACTGAAAAAGATAATATAGTGTGAGTCCATTTATATTAAGGTTAGACATAAAATAAAATAATATGTAAGATTTATACATAGATGATAAAATCAACTAAGGTAATAATAAAAATTCAGATCAGTGGTCACCAGAGAATGGGCCTGGCATGAAGGCTTGCACAGGGCTTCCATGCAATGGCTGCATTCTCCTTCTTAGGCTGACGATGGTATGGGTATAAATGCTTATTTTATTGCTACTAGTTATATCTCACACATATTATAGGCATTATATATTTGACAGAAATAAAAACAGATCTGATTAGGAACTATTAGGGGGCTAGAGAGATAGTTCAACAATGGCACTTGCCTGCAAAGCCTAAGGACCTGGGTTCAATTACCCAGTTCCCATGTAAAGCCAGATGCACAAGGTGGCACATTCATCTGGAGTATGTTTGCAGTGGCTAGAGATCGTGGTGTGCCCATCCTCTCTCTTGCTGCCTCTCTCTCAAATGAATATATAACTAAAGAGAAAGCCAAGATAGCATCCATCAATCTAAGCTCTTTGAGAGAATGGGGCTTGCAAACAAGAAGGCAGATTGTATTAGAGCTTGGGGGTGAGCCCCAAGCAACCCTGGTGTTCTAGGGTGACTTTGTGTGCGTTTGTGGATGACATCTACAACAATATGCTTACTGATGCTTTCTGTGTTTCCTATACTATGATTATATTCATTTTCCATGTGTGGTGTGCATGTCTGTAGGCACGTTTGAGTGTTCACATGTGTGGGCACACACATGCACATGTGTGTGCTTGCATGTGGAGGCAGAGGGCAATGCCAGGTGTCTTTCTCAATCACCCTTCATCTTGTTTATTGAGACAGGGTCTCTCACTGAACCCAGAGCTCACTGATTCTGCTAGACGAATTAGCCAGCTGGCTCTGGAGATCCCCTTGTCTCCACTCCTGACACTGAGATGACAGGCACCTGCTGCCACACCTGGCATTTCCGTGAATGTCGGGGATCCAAACTCGGGCTCTCAAGGAAGTGCTTCACTGACCAAGCCATTACCCACCCCAGAAGAGGATTCTTAGAGATGTAAAATAACAAGTCCAAAGTCTTGCCATTTGTCCATGGAAGGGCTGGGATTCAGACCTAGTCTATTTCCATAGTCTAAAGTTAAACTGACAGTCAATGGAGTTCTGTCATTACAAGACAGATCTGCGACTCAGCAGAAGTCCCTGCCCTGGCATTAGCTTAGCCATGACCTTGGGTAAATCACTTAAGTCTCCCTGAATTTTCCTATTCATTTTTAGAGGCCAGGGAGGCCTCAAGGAGGTCCCAGACTCCTTCTGGCCTGGTATTTGAACATTGCCAATGTGTTTGGAAATTGGTTAGTACCAGTGGAAAGCCTCCCAGAGTTGTCAGGAGAGAGGACTTTGGTTTTCTTCATTGCATTTCTTCCCAGAGAAGGGCAAGTTGCCCATGGCAGCTTCCAGAGCTTTCGAGAGAGCCCAGGTGCTCACAGCCTGGCATGTTAGTTGCAGTTTAGCCTATCTGCTCTGGCTTTTGCCCTCTGACAACACTTCCTTGCCAGTGTGGGCAAACTATCAAAGGCAGTCGGCAATGTGAGGTCTTCTAGGCAGAGCCCTGACAGAATTCCAAGATGCTCTGCATCACAACAACTGTGATGAAACCTACTGAAGGACACCGGGTCTTCCTGACCCTGGAGTGAGAGTCCTTAACCCCCTAATCATTTACTTGCTTTTTCTTTCCTGGACTGGTCCCTTCTTGGCATGGGGTCAGGAGGCTCACCCTGCAGCAACAGCAGCTTAGCTGTGTCCTGACACACAAAGGCCATTGTGACTGGGGCTTGCTTCTGGTCAGCCATGCCTATTTCTCTCAGCTAGTGCCAGCTAGGGGCACAGGTTTGGGAGGCAGCTGAGGAACCCAAGTGAGACAGTGGAGGAAAACAGAACAGGAGACAAGAAGAACAGAAAAGCAAGTATAGCAGCTGCTGGCAGTGGTTTGTTTCTTCTCTTTTGTGGCAGAAAAGGCAGGAAGAGAGAGAGAAGGAACAAATGGGTAAAGGATACTTTGAGCTCCAGCTTCACTTTCTATAAGACAAATTAGTTCCCTACTTTATCTGTTCAGAAGACTCAACAGTATCTAGCAAACTGACCTAGAGTGAGACATCTCTATTAGTAGGAAAATGACTCTGATGAAAATGGCCTTTACTCACTGCATTGGTCTAGGACTAAGTTGGAAAGAACATTTCAGCAGCCTGATGTTGGATGGCTAACTCCAGGGCCATGTGTCTGTCATCTTTACCTCCTCCCTCGCCCTCAGCCTTCTGAGCCAATCTGTCAATAAGTGTCTCCTGTGACATAGTTCTGTTGTCACCTGCTTTCCCTCCTGTATGGGAATTGCCTGGATGGACCAGCCTCTTGCCACTTCCTGAACTAGATCCATTCCCATGTTCAGTCTTCCAACAGACAGCCCTTCTTTAGGACTTTGCAGGCTTTTCTGGTCTTTTAGGACCAAGTATGAATACCTTTCATGCCCCTCTATGAGGCATCTCCTTGACATCCTATTTTATTCCCCACTACTTCCCAGAAGGGGACCATCTCTTTGGTCAGATTGCTTACTGAGCACCATACCCCTTGCTTCCCATCAGTCTTTTGGCCCAACCACTGGAGCCAATCCAGCCATCCAGAAAAGTGAGAGGCATATCCTTGGGGTCCCCAGCAACCAGGAAGCCAGCAGGCAATGGTGGGAAGGCAGGGCTCTTTGGCCAAGAAATGAGAGATGTGAGGAGCTGAGATAATGCTAGAGGCTTCCAAGAATTGAGGCTGTATCTGTCAGTAGAAGTCTTCAGCAGTAGACGCTGTGGCTGTTGATAATTCTTCTGGTATCTTTCATCTAATGAAGCTTGACTAGTCTTCTTGGCTTCCTACCCAAGAGGTCCAACTGGATTCAAAAGGTCCCCAAACAAGCTGGACATTTGGGTGCATGTCAGTAGACCCAGCCTCAAAAAAAAAGTAAAAGAAAAAAGGAGAACAAAAGAGAAAAAAAAGAGGTCACTAGCAAATAAGGAAACATTTCACGTGTTTGACAGGATGAATCAACATTATAAAGATGTCTATTACCTCAAATTTAAACTAAGTAGAAGTTTAATTTGATCTCAATAAAACAACAAGATTCTACCCCTCCACCCATGTTGGCACTCTAGCTGATTTTGAAGTTCCCGTGTAGTAATAAGCAAGCTGGGTGTATGCCTCCAAACCTCAGGAGGCTGAGGCAGGGTGCTCATGAGTTTGAGACTAACTTGGGCTACACCAGCCTGAACAACACCAGCAAGATCCTACCTCAAAACAAGTAAATAAGATCAAAAAAGAACCACAAAAAAACTGAAAGAGATGATCCAAAGAGGAGATATTAGAGCACCCTATGGAATCTCTTTAGGGAGATAATATGGGGACAGTGGTGGTCTTGTAGAACCGTAGGAGCTTAGGCTTAACTGAGAAAGGGGAGATCTGTGTATACTTAGGAGAAGAATGTTGCTTCTATGCGACTTAATCTGGTCTAGTCAGGGAAAATGTAAGGCACTGTTAGAAGGGATAAGAGTCAGAGGAAAAGGAATGGCTCTTACCGGAGGAGACCTGAAACCCATGGGCCCTTGGTGGGCACCTCTCGCAGGACCACTGGTCATGAATCTCTTAAGTCTCCTGTTTGGACCTTTGTCTGGTAAACATTCTAGATTTATTAAAACCGGATGGAAGTGGTTAAGGCTCCAGGTAACCTGCCAGATATATCAGGAGGTTTTGCTAGAGAAAGATGTGAAGATTCATATTTCAGAAGAAGAGAAGGGGTGTAAGAGCAAATTATTGGAATACAAAAAATTATTGAAATGGAGTTAAGGAGAGTAGTTGCTCCAGGTCTAGGAACTCAGTAAGGACTTTAACCTAGAAGTGTTAGATAAGAAAGGAATATAGTGTGCTTATTATCATCCCCCTATTCATGACTTATTGGTAGTTACTAGAACCAATTGTAAACCTGTTTCTTGTTACATTCTTTAACTTGTTTGCCTAAACTTGCATGTTTATTGTCACATACAAATTCCTGTAACTGAACTATAAAAGTCCCTGTTGTTGATCTGGAGATTCAATTTCTGGTGATCTCAGGCTCCCTCAGGCCCTGATGCTTGCACAGGAAGCACACTTAACTGCTCAGCCATCTCTCCAGACCAATTCAAGGTAGGGTATTGCTCTAGCCCAGGCTGACCTGAAATTCACTATGTAGTCTCTCTCAAGCTGGCCTTGAATTCACAGTGATCCTCCTACCTCTGCCTCTCAAGTGCTGGGATCAAAAGTGTGAGCTACCACCCCAGGCTCAAACAATTTTTTTGAAGTGATTTTTTTTTTTGGTATATGGCACAAAATTGGTAGAAGCCAAGATTTATGGTATAAGAGAAAAATTATAAATATAAAATTAAAGAAGAAGAATGTAGTAATATTAAATTAAATTGAAGATATCAATCTACACAAAACCTTGAAAGGTCTTAGAGGTAATGGCATCCCCAATTTTAAACACATGAAAAAAATTGCGCAATTGCAATTGCATGAAGAAAAAGATTTCTCACAAAATGTTGGCAAGAGCTCCTGTTGAAGAAAGGGTTGGTTTCAGTCCAGGGCTGGGGAAGGAAGAAGGTGAATATGTCAGCTTGTCTTTTCTTGCTTCTCAGAAAGCAAGAAGATGCTTAGTCATAGTCTTTCTGTCTCTCCCATATCACTCCATATCATCCTTTGCTAATTTTCCTGTGGCCTGTCCAACGTCCACTCTCCCTGAAGTCCAACTTCCACTCTCCCTCAAAGCCCACTTTCTTCTTTCAGAAGCTTGTCAAATTGCACTGTGGCGTCTGGATCCTCTTCGCTGACTCCTCTCCCTTATTGTCCTGGGACTAGAGTTTTCACCCTTAGCCATGTGATAACTCTTGACTTACTTTTGGGAAGTGTATATTCTACCACCTTGATGAGAGTATAAACATCTAAGGGAACAGCATTCATTTTATTTCTTTGGTTTTTCTTTTTTTCCAATTAAACTGTATTTATTTGTTTATTTACTTATGTATTTTGCAATTTTTACTGTTTTATTTTATCATATGTATACCAAGTACAGGCTTCCTTACAGAATTTTCATGTGCTTAGTTCTGGTTGATTTCCTCACTTAAATCCTCCTCTTTGGTCTTTTTTTTTTTTTTCCTTTCTGAGATAGGGTTTACATATGTGCAGCCCAGGCTGGCGTAGACCTTGTGATCCCGGCCTGTGCTTCCTGTACTAGGATTACAGGCATGCATCACTTCACCTGCCTTGATCCTTCCTCATAGCAAACATAAAACTAGATCTTGTTTATGTGGAACTTCTTCAGTTAAGTCTGGCCGTTATTGAAAGACACCTGCAAAATTAAGAAATGAAAAAGAACTGAGATGCAACTACTATTCAAGCTCAGGAAATCAACAGAGGATCATAATAATTGAAATCCTAATTAATAGTAATAGGAACTGTGAGGCCATGAAAACCTTTTATTCTGTTTTCAACTACAGCTGTCCTTCCAAATGACCTAAGCATAAAGTAAGGGGTCCTTCTCAGAATGTACCCAGGAAGTCACTGCCTGCGCTGCAAGCAGACACTCCTGTAGAAAACCACTGGCCTTCCCTGTCCTAAGAGCAGACTGAAGAATCAAACTTTTGCCCAATCTGGAACGCACCATCAGGCACTGATACCAATGCTACAGCTGTTTTCATAGGATCTCATGGCTCCCACTTGCATGTCTTAGCTACCTCCAAACTCTACTTCTAGTCTGGAGTCCAAAATAGTCCCTGGCTTTCCTGTCTTCACCAGCATTTCCTTCACAATAATCCTTAGAATGATATCTTCCACAGCATGGCACCCCAGTCATTCACACTGCAAAGTTCCTTAATTACTTTTCATGTCCCTGTTTTTAATCTTATTGGTTAGATTGGCACATGACTTAGAATGAGAGTAGCCAGAGCTAGCAAATAGAAAGAAAGGATGCTCCAGTTCAATTTTAGATAAACAAGTAGATACCTTTTAAATTAAAGAATGTCCCAAATATGGCATAACAGTGTATATTTTAACTGGCAAACCTAAGATCAAAAAACCAAGGCCCAGAGACTGAACTAACTTGCAAAAGTCTGTTGTAGACAAAGATCCCAAACCAGAACAACATAAGAACAGAAAGAATCAACACCTGCTCTCTCCCTGCCTGTGTGTGGTGCTCTTTAAACAAGGACAAGAATGTCTGTGGTTAAGAGGTGCCTACTCAGGACAAGGAAGCAGATTGTTTATGAGAAAGATTTCTTTTGAGTAGAAGATTTTATTGTAACAGGAGAGAGACAGAAGGAAGGATCCCAGAGGAAAGGGGGGAGAAAGAAAAAAAGGAGAGGAGAAAAAGGGGAGAGAGGAGAAGGATATGTGTGTGTGAGGGAGAGGGAAAGAGATGGGGGTCAGTACACCTGGAGCAGGGAAGCCAAAAGAGAACTATGAAAAGGGTTTTGAACATGTTTTAATATTATTTAGCTAAAAATATAGACCCTTTAAGAGTGAAATGGATTAAGGGAGTTGTCACATCTCAACCTTAAGTTGTCCAGCACAAGGATTCACATTCCCTCTTAAGAAATAGCCAAATGAGGATTGGGGGCAGAATGGCTCAGTGGAAGAAGTACTTGCCTCACAAGTATGAGTACCTGAGTCCAGATTCCCAGAACCCATGCTAGATACAGTAGCACTGTGCATGTAATCCCAGAGTACTTATGGCAAGATAGGGGGTGAAGACAGGAAAGTCCTCCAGAAGGTCACAGCTAGATAGCTCGGAAACCATAGCCATGAACAATAAGAGACCCAACCTCAAACAAGGTGGAAGGCAAGGACCAGCACTCAAGGTTGTCCTCTGACCTTTACACACATGCTGTGTATGCCATGGCATGCACACACACACATGCACACATGCACACACATACATACATACATACATACATACATACATACATACACACACATACATACACACACACACACACACACAGCCAAATGAGACTAGAAGCATCAGAAGTTCCAATGAGAAAGCTAAACAGATCATTGTCGTCCTTCTCCACCACAACTGCTTGGCCAATGGGACTTATATAGTCTACTTTTTCATAAATGGGAAGACCCTGAATATTGGATGCAGCATACATTTATAATCACTGTATAAAAGCATACCTTTATCAATGTCCTATATAGATTTGCCAAATCAGAAAGTGTCATAGCCATACGCCACTGGGATGAATCTCCAAACCAGGCACAGTTTATGGGAGGAAAGGATTTATTGAAGCTACAGATTCAAGGGAAGTTGCATAATGGTGAAAGCGGCTGGCCCCTTTCATAGGTCCAAGCAGAGAGAGAAACCCATCACATGTACCACAGACACAGCAGCAAACAGGCAGGGGACCAAGGGAGAGAAATTTCCTTCCCCTTTATATCACCTTAGGGCAAGGTCTTGCAACTCTATCCCAGACTTAATTGCTTCATGCGTCTCTGGACTTTCCTTCCTGCACTGCCCTCTCAGGAAAGGACGTTCATTTCTAGCTTTCCTGAACTTCCTTACATCCTGGCCCCCTACTGAGAGGCTGCCTTCCTGTGAACATCCTCAGAGACCAACCCAAGATAATTAAAAAGATCAAGTTGACAACAAAACTTAACCATCACAGTAAATGAAGGGTGATATTCTGTATTAAAGTGAGAAAACACATGAAAGATTAAATCATGAAAGATCAGAACACATCGCTGATAAAGATATAAACAAATGCATAATCTCAATAAATCAAGGAAATACACAATTGAAGTTATCAAAATAAGGTTTTTCATTTTTTTAAACTTTTTATTGATAGCTTACATAATTATAAACCATTATGATTCTCTTCTCTCCCTCATATCTCTACCCCTCTCAATTAGTATCTGTTTTGTTTCAGTGTCATGATCTTTTCCTCCCATTTTGTATAAGTATTAGGCATTGTGAAGTCATGAATATCAAGGCCATTTTGTGTCTGGAAGTTTCCATTGTAAGCAGTCCTACCCTTCCTTCTGCTCTAACAATCTTTCTACCACCTCTTCCACAATAGACCCTGAGCCTCAGGAAGTATGATGGAGATGTCCCAGTGCTGAACGCTCCACTGTCATTTCTTCTCAGTACTATGGTATCTTTTGTGTTATCCCAGTGGTCACTGCTATCTGAAAAAGAGAAGCTTCTCTAGCCAAAAATGAGAGTCGCATTATTACATCTATGGTCATTTTTTAAATAAAAGTGATTATAAGGCATTTTGGTGGGTATAATATATGCATTTAGCCAGACAACAGCAGGTGTTACTCCTCTAGGGCTAATGACCTCCCCTACCATAGGTTTTTGACTAGGTCTCCAGGCATGTTATTCCCTCCCATGGAGTGGGCCTCCAGTCCAATTAGAGAGCAATTGGTTTCCCCTACAATAGATGTGCCACTATTGCACCAGTTGGTACAATTGACCTGGCTATCCAGTCTTAAGGTGCACTGCTGATCATCACCTTTGATGACTTCTCTCTCCCATAGGGCTACATGCAACCATAGGTTTTTCCAGCTTTCAGTCAGGTGGTTAACAGGGAGGAGGTTTCCATGTTAGCTCCAGCTTGATTTTTCAGTGACCTGCAGCCCAAGCATATATAGTCTTCAGCAATGGGGTCTTACCATCTCATTCTGGTGGGCAACCAAGAGCCTTGGCAATGGCCTGTAAAGTGATGACATTTAGCTTTGTCAAAGGGCATTATCTTGCTTTTAAAAGGACTGCAGAGTAGAAAAATTCTAAAGGTGGTTTGATAATATATATATATGAGTATTAAGTGATCATGTGCTTAAAGAAAAGTGTAAAATTTTAGATAATATTCATTAGCTTAGATTTATTGATAAAAGTGCAGAATTAGATGAGAGAGCTAACATTGAACCCACTGTACACCTTAAGATGAGAAGTCATTTGGCTGGAAACATCAAATATGGGCTGGAGAGATTGCTCAATGGTTAAGGTACTTGCCTCCCCAGTACTCAGACAAGCCAGATGCACAAAGTGGCACATGCACCTGCAGTTCATGTGCAGTTGCTGGAGGTCCTGATGCACCTGTACACTCTCTCTCTCTTTCTCTCTCTCTCTGTTCTCTCTGTATCTCTCTGCTTGCAAATAAAGAAGTAAATAAATAAAATATTTTAAAAACCACCAAATATTTAATATTTGCATTTCATTTATAACTTTTTCAACTACAAATAACTAAAAACCTGGATAGACTAAGGAAGAAAAGAAATAGTTGCCTGACCCAACTGTCCTGAAGTTTGACAGGCTTGGGAGCTCTGACCCCAAGTACTATGACTAGGACCATTTTTTTTCCCTCTGGGCCTCTTGGTTAATTCCTTCCTCCAAGATGGTCACATGGTTCTTGTTCAATGTGTTGCTGGATATGGCTTATATTAGTTATTGAGAGACAACTAAGAATAATAATTAAATTCTATTAAAAACAATAACAAATCCTCAAAACTCATTTCTTTTCTTCCTAGTTAATTTCCTGTCATTGATGTCTTTAAGGTTATTTACATCTATTGCATTTATCTCTGTGGTGGGATGAAGGTGTGTTACTATACATTTCTTCCCAGCTCCATGTTTAGTGACATTATGTTCAAGCTTGAAATCAATCATGGTGGGAATATTGTCACCACAGGAAGTGGCCAATGCTGCAAATCAGGGATTTTCACCCAACCTAAGAGTAAGTTGTTAAATATTTACCAACACTTTTCCATTGCTTCACAGCCCCTTGGGTTTAAGAATAACAGGATTGAGAGAGCAACCTTTGATGTAGTAAGATTTAATCTGATTGAATATTTGGGTTACATCTTCTCTCTGAACCACGACTGGTTCCATCCTGTACTCTCTGGAGCCAGGTCAGGGACCCACTCATGCCTAGAAATTTGAAGCAATCCCCATACAAACATCAGGAGTTGCTAATGGAAAAGTGGGACTTGGTGACTGGGGAAATTTCAAAGTATCACCACCATCATGTGCAAAGTGGATCTGACACACCTTTCTCAAGGTCTCCTGTTCATCTCGGACAAGAGCTTGTGGTTCAGTCCAGTGAGACTCCAGGAAGGTGGTCTCTCATCTCATGTAAGATTTTCCCCCACAATCCTCCACCTTCCCCTTTGAAGGGATGTCCTCACTTTTTCTCCCTCGGTTCTGGTTTTTGTGGCTCATAGCTTGGTGCCAAACTTGACAAATGAAACATAAGTATGTAGTGTAGAGTGCAATTTGTTTCTTTCTTTTAGGGGTTCCTTGGCGTACTTAAGCAAATAATTACTAAATGATGTGCGTTTTTAGAGAGATATATAAAGGTTGTTCTCAGCTAGTGAGGAGCTAGGAAAATGGGGACTGCTCCTCAGGCGGCTGGAAGAGGAGCACAGGGGAGAACCACAGAGGTGAGTGATGTACCCCAAGGTCACCCGGAATCTGGACATCTCAGGAAGGTTTCCCTTCCCCTCGTGTTCTCTTTTCACACTCACCTAAGGGCAAGAACATCTAGGCTTTCAACTAACCCTTCAGCAGGCCTGGGCCCTTCAGACTCTCCAGCGGCCTCTCACCTCCAAGGATGGAATCCATTCCTCACACGCAAGGGAAGTTCAAGGCCAGCAGGCTGACATTCTCAGCTTTCCTTTCTGGCTCCCTTACTGCATGGCCACAGAGTTATTTTCTGTTTTAATCACCAGGGTAAATGTTTCTACAACAGTCTTTTGAGCCCAGGGACCCAAGAACCCTCTTTAGCTTTGTTCTCTGGGAAATGGTGCCTAACAACCAGCTACAAATGAATGAACTCAACTGCTTTTAAGCAATGAACTTCCTGTAATGTTTTGCACACTTCAGTGCTAAGGACTGGTGAGTATGTGTTAAAATTTCTAAATATGGACTCCAGGTGTTGCGTTTTCAGACCGACCAAGTATGACTATTTCCTCCTCCTCTTAAAACAACAGAATCTGCTTAAAAGAACACTTAACCAAAGAAATGGCTAGGAGTGAAATAATTAATTCACAATACTGAAATTTGAAGCAGACAAGATTTACACAGTGTAAGAAAAGAGCTTTTTTTCTTTAATTTAAAATTTATCATTAGAGATTAAGGCAACCTGCCAAGCACAGGGTGAACTTCAAGATCAAAGGCATCTACATAGCTTGGCTCACCTTGAGTTCAGCCACCCAAAGAGACTAGCTGTGTTGAGGTTCCCAGTTTGTTTCAAAGCAGGCCCAGACAACCCCCCTCCCCATAATTAAAAACCACACAGGCACACAGTGTGTCTCCCTGAGAAATCGGTGTCTTCAGATGACGCACACATCAGAAGAGGTGACTAGTTTGGTTTTTTACATCCTGAGAAGATGGCTGGACGCCATACTCACTCCAGTTCCCCCGCCCACTCTTGATGCCTCCGTGTTTCTCTCTTGCACCCTTGACTGATCCTCTCTCCTCGATTTCTTTCTCTCTCACTTCCTCTAACTAGAATGTTAGACTTCATGCTCCTGAATCAACTTAGCAATGATTTTTTCCCCTTCCTTTCAAAACTACCTATTAACTGCTGTAGAATTTAAACTCCTGGTATGTATAGTAGAATGATGAGTCATTTGGACCTGAAAGTATTGATGTGTCATTTGTTGGTGGCGATGCTTTGAGATTGGGTCTTCCTATGTAGACCTGGCTTCCAGAACTTGCTATGTAGACCAGGCTATCCTTGCCTTTGTGGCAATTCTGTTTAAACCTCCTAGTGCTAGAGTCACCAGCATGTGCCACTAGGCCTGACTATAATTTTCTTTTTATTTGAGAGAGAGAGAGAGAAAGAGAGAGAGAACACCAGGGCCTCTTGCTGCTACAAACAAAACTCCAGGTGCATGATCCACTTTGTGCATCTGGCTTTATGTGGGTACTGGGGTATTGAACCCAGGCCAGTAGGCTTTGCAAGCAAGCACTTTTAACCGTTAAGCCATATCCCCAACTCTGACTATAATTTTTTATATAAAAAATTACACTAAGAAACTTTTCTGTCCGTGTGCAAGTGGCATACCCATGAGGGTGTGGATGTGAATGTTTCGTGTGTGTTCCAGTGAAGGCCAAAGGAGAATGTCTGGTGTCCTCTTATTGCCGACTGTATTTCTTTCCTTGGGACAGGGTCTCTCCCTCGACCTAGATCTGTGTCAGCCAGCAAGCCCCAGTGATTCATAGGTCTCTGACCTCCATAGACTGTGGCTAGAGCTGTGGTCAGCCATGCACAGCTTTTTATGTGGGTTCCTGGGAGTTGAACTTGGTGGCCTCACATGGCAAGTACTCTTATCTACTGAGCCATCTCCCAAACCCACTCTCAGACTTTCTTTAAAAATCTGTGTTTTTGAGCAAAATCAACTATTTCCTAGTGGGTACAATTGACTATATACTTTGTAGAACCTGGTACAAAATAAGCACGTGAGGCTCCTTGTTCAACAATGATTCTGGATTTCTAAGTGGTAACTATAGGCCATTGACCTAAGTGTGGGTCTCTTGTGACTGTGGGCCACTGGGTAATTACGCAGGTAACCAACCCCCTTGCGGCACTGGCTTTCCTGATGGTTTGTATTAATGAGAGCATGCTTATGTACGACTCTCTAGGCTGGGATAGAATTAACCAAAAATTCATATTGAAAATTAAATAATGTGGACTCCACCCAAAAAGTGTAAACTTCCTGTGGTTTCCAATTCACTTCCGGAGTGTTCCCTTATGTGTGATTACTGATGCAGAGAAAATGGCATTTCTCACAGCACCTGTACCAACTGCAGGACTGTTTGGAGTGTCTTGTTTTCAAACTTTCAGAACTCAATAAAATATACTCAAAATGTGCTAGCTGTGGGAGAATGCTGGCATGACATTTCTCCTGGGGGTGTTTGTAAAAACCAACATGGAGGGGCCGTGTGTGCTGGATGCCATGATCAGCATCGCCACCATATTGCTGACTGGTGACTGACTGATAAAGCCGGTTGACAGCTGAGGGAACTCTGAAGAGCAGGTTTCTCTGGTTCCAACGAGTGAAAGTACCATCACAGTTTTCTTCATTAAGAGTTCCATAGATACAGCTGAGAGTCCTTCTGCAGGTCCCAAGGACCTCTTCTCTAGGCCCTCATCTAGCGTCCCCACACTGTGTCCTCCTGGACACTGTGCTTCCCCTGGGGCTAATGGAGTAATTTTTCTGCGTCTTTTCTTGCAAAGTTGGTAGGATCTTAGTGGTGTCTTCCCATTGGCCTTTGAGGTGACCAAGAGTGATTGTCAAATCCTGGCTTTAGAGTGCACTGTATTCGCCAGGTGAATGTGAACCACCATCATGAGCTTTACACTTGCTCTTTGATTGACTTCCACTCCAACCCACTCCAACCCCCATGGGTTGGAAAGGGCTTGGTGAGGTTAAATAAGTATTATAATCCAGCCACCAGTGCCTGACTCGTATTGCTCCATACTGCTCACAAACTGCTATAATAAAACAGAGTACTAAATTTTTTTTTAGAAGATTGTGAATTTACTTCACCCTCCTTGTGGGTTTCTTTACCTTCTGTCCCTCTGACTGCTCACCCTCCTGGTGCTGGGCAGGTCTCTCCACCCTCTTCTCCTTAACCCCCAGCAGATGATTCTGACTTCCCAGTCACCCCCTCTTCCCATCACCTTCCACACTAGATACCGTCAGACACAGGAGAAAGTTAAACACAGCAGAAACAGAGTACCAGCACCAGCAAGACAAAGAAGCTAACCAGCTGTTGCAGTCAGCTTTCTAGTTGCTGCACAGAAAGAACCCAAACAAAAGTAGCTTGTGGAGGAATGGGTTTATTTGGCTTACAGACTCGAGGGGAGACTCCATCCTGGCAGGGAAAACGATGGCGTGAGCAGAGGGCTGGACATCACCTCTGCCACAGCACTGCAAACAGTGGTAGGTGCCAAACACGGGCAAGGGGAAGCTGGCTTATAACCCCCATAAGCCCGCCCCAAAAACACAGCTCTAGTGAGGTTCTAATTCCCGAATTGCCATCAGCTGAGGATCGATCTATCAGAACACATTCATTTGTTTGTTGGGGACACCTGGATCAAACCATGACACCAGCTGTAAAGAAATTGGGACGATTTCAAGAACACTGAACCATTCAAACATCTAGAATTGTGTTGCGTTAAGTCTACTAGCAATGCCGTACCAGCCCAGTAAAACCAAAAATACCAACAATATGCCCGTATCTTTTTACGGTATTTAAAGCTCTTTCACACTCACTAATGCACTTGAACTTCACACCACAGTATAGCATAGTGTCTAGGATTAGGTCCATTTTACAGAGGAGAGGAAACCTGGGGCACAGAGCAGTTAGCTATGTGTCTTGCCCACGATTAGTCACCACAAGAAGTGAAGCAGGTCGTCTGACCTGGGAGCCTGTGTTCTTTCCACTCTCCCACACAGCTATTTACTGAACTGTATCTTCAGCTCATTTATTTCTTCTTTTTCCAAACAATGACAGACATAATTAGGGCTAACCTACAGTTCTGCTGCTTACACATCCTCCCACTGCCAGATTTAGAATCATTGATCTAAGCTGATTCTTTCAAAGACCCAAGTAGGTTTCCGATCAGAGAAAATATGGACTATTTATTAAAAGAATCTAGGATGAGTAGGAAGAGCAACCTGTGCCCAATCTCATATGTGGTCCATAAAGATAAGTTCCCGTGGATGAAGATTTAAGTATAAAAATAGACCATTAAAAAAAAGGGAAGAGAGGATGGATTTCCCCTCCTGTGCTTAGAATCTCTGACTGGGAAGGAGTAAGTGTGATGGAACACACAGAAGCCATGTGGAAAGGGCTCAGTGGATAAAGCACTTCTTGCTCAGCTCTAATACCTGAGTTCAGGTCCCCAGGCCCCATGTGGGACCATTGTGAAAGAGGTGGCTGGAAGATCATAAGAACCAAAGGAAGGGGGCCACTGCTTAAATGCTATCTTCCAAACACAAAGTGGCCTTGACATTCATGACTTCACAGTGGCTGATGTTACCTACACAAGACCTGCCTAACAAGAGGGGAAACAGAATGGTGTTGAAATAGAAGAGAGGCTGGTTGGAAAGAAGGGTTTCAGCAGAGTGGGGGTTGGGAAGGAGGAAAGGAAGGTGGTGAGAGGAGATTCTTCTGATCATGGTATATTGTCCATATTTATGGAAATTGTTAAGAAATAGTTAATTTTTTTTAATTTGCATGTTTACAAAGCATCTCCAATTACCAAGGTAAAAGTCAGAGAACACAGTGGAGCAAATATTTGTAACCAAAACACAGGAAGAAAGCTAATTTTGTTATCTCTAAACAAGTCCCACAAAGCAAGAAAAACAGAACACATCAAACAGGAAAATATGCAAAAGATATAAATGGATGATTTATAAAAACACAACACATGAGCTGGTGAGATGGCTCAACAGTTACAGGCCCTTGCTTGAAAAGCCTGCTGGTCTTGGTTGGCCCTGGTTCAATTTCTCAGCACCAACATAAAGCCCCATGCACAGAGTGGCACGTGTCTGGAATTCATCTACAGTGGCAACAGGCCCTGCCTCCCCCCCCTTCCTCTCTTTCTCTCTGTGTGTGTGTTTCTTTCTCTCTCTATCTCTCTCTGATGTCATATATACATATATATATTACAATAAATGCATAAACTGGCACACAGTCTCCCTTGTACACACAGAAAACGCAATCAAAAACTCCACTTAGGGTAACTTTCACATCTCAGATTTCAACAATCTCTGTTTGATAACACACTGTGTGCTGATGGTATAAGGAAATAAATTCATCTCTCTGTTATGTGCTCTGAGTGCAAAGTGATACCTTCTTGTGGAATGGATATCCCCCAATTGATTCAGCAGTTTGATTAAAGCTTGCAATTTTTTCCAGTCTCCTAGATGGAGGTGTCACCTTGGCCTGGTCAAATCCTAGGCTCCAGACCTCAGATGTTTCTGGTGAGAACTGGAATTCCAGCCATAGATATGCAAAGAGCAGTCTGAGCTCAGCAGAGCTTACTTTTTGCTGGTGTGTGTGTGTGTGTGTGTGTGTGTGCGCGTGCGTGCGTGCGTGCGTGCGTGCGTGCGTGCGTGCGTGCGTGTGTATGTGTGTGTGTGTGCTGGGGTGTTGGTGATGGTGATGGATTTCTTTCTCTGCTTGGACCTGTGAAAGGGGGCCAGCCTCTTTTGCCATCATGGAACTTCCCCTGGATCTGTGGTTCAGTAAGTCTTTTCCTCCCACTGTGCCTGGTTTGGAGATTCATCCCAGCAGTATGAGCTGACTACAACAATGTTCAAAAGATAATTTTCATATTGTCAATATCTAAAACAGTCAAATGGAGATTGGGAAGATGTCCCAAGGCATCAGGTAAATGATGGAGTCTGGACTTAACTTCAAGCCCTATGCTACTTACACCACATAGCGGACGGACTGCAGGAGGACCACGGAGGCCAGAGTCACTCAGTAAATACTCAGGAGCACAATCAGCAGCTTTAATTTCTTAAATGAAAACTTTTATGATGCAGTTTTCTATTCATAAACAAATTAAGAGAGAAATAAAGAGATATCCCACATACATTTTATTCCAACACACAGCCCACACCAGTACACTTGCAGGTTCATCAAAATCCAGTTTACTGTAGTGTTTTTTGTGCATGGGTTGTTCTATAGATTTGACAAATGTTTGGTAACTATTATGACACAGAATGATTTTATTGTCCTAAAACTCCTCTGTGACATTCATCCCTCAATACCTTGAATTTTCATGATCAAGTTGAAAGTATTTACTATGCATACTTTATTTATGAAGAATTAACACTCAGAGGTAAAATTCCTCACCCCGGGGTGCCCACGTGCCAAGTGAGAAAGCTAGGCTCCACACTGGGACCAGCCTCACCTGCCTGTGGCTGCTGTCCTGCAGGATCCCAAAACTGGATGTTGACACCACGAGTGAACAGTATAATCCTGACCCCGGCCTTTGCAGGTAAAATGTGTGTTTGCTGCGTGCAGGAAAACAGTCACGGGGCAGAACGTGAAGAGGTGAAGGTTAAAAGGAAGACAAGATGCTTAGAATTTTCTTCAAATCATTTATTCAAAAGAAAATTCACCTGACTTTTAAAATTAATTATGAATTTTACTGTATTAACATATCGCGTGTTGGTCATAGTTCCTCTCCTTCTCCCCCATTCCACTGAAAGCCCTCCTCAGCAGGGTGATTGGTATTACTGTGAGCAGGGACTGGGCTTTCCAACCCAGGCCTTCTAAAGTGGGAAATGCTGACCCCTGGTGGTAACGAGAACTCCCACGCCCAGGATAACAAGCCTGAGACTTGAAGCTCCTGTCTGGCCAGTTTAGGAAGCCAGGACCTTAGTTCCAGGCCAGTGAATCAGCATTTCCCCGCAGTTGTGATTCAGGGCTTGCTCCAGGAGGCTGAGATTCCTGTTTGGCCACCAGAACTGAAATTAAGCTGGTGTTACCACGAAAGTATTTGTTTACTCTGCAGGGTGTGTGTGTGTGTGTGTGTGTGTGTGTGTGTGTGTGTGTGTGTGCAGAGGTACACGTGCATGTATATACTCACAAGCTAATATGTCAAGGTGCAAAACCCCTAACTTTGCCTGAAGTACACAGAGAAAACTTGAGCTCAAAGTTTGTTTATAAAAGAGCTGACTTTCTTCTCTCCAGTAATTGCAACTATGCCCTTAGGTTTTTCTGCATTGGTGACTCCAAGAGATGTAACCCAAGGTGGTACTTGAGTATATGGGAGAAGTGTGTGGCTATCTGTCCTCCTGGTTTTGGGATACCCTGTCACCCCTAGGGGGAGCGATACCTTCTCCCAAAGCCCTCTCATCCATGGCTTAATGAGTGCTTGCTGGTGCAAATTTAAGTCATTTAGAATATTGATGAAATGATCCGACCATTAAGAATAGTTATTTGGGGCTGGAGAGAGGGCTCAGTGGTTATGGTGCTTGTCTGCAAAGCCTAACAACCTAGATTCCATTCCCCAGTACACACTTACAGCCATATGCACAAGGTGGTGCATGCATCTGGAGTTCATTTGTACCGCCTGGAAGAACCTGGTGTGCTCATATTCTCTCTCTCTCTGCTTGAAAATAAATAAATAAAAATATTTTTAAAGGATAGTTATTTCATTTAGCAAACCCAAATATCAAAAGGGATAGAGAAGAAGTCTACACGTCTCCATCTGTCCAGCTTCCCGTAAAGGAGGAAAACGCAGTTGATTATCTTAGTCATGACATCATGATCAGCCTTGGCAGCAGGAGAGGATAACTATGGATTTTGTTTAAAAAAAAAGCCACCAGTGTCCAATCCCACCTTCAGCATTTGGGATTTGAATCCCCCTAGCCTGTAATGGGCCTGGTCATGTTAAAAGCTTAGCCTGACTTTATGCAGTAGAAATCAAAGACATAGCAATGTCTGACTGTAACAAGTAAACAGTGCATATTGTTTTTTGTTTTCTACTGAATGTTTCTGCTCTCCTAATGGGAAATAAGTCACATGACCGAGCCCCAGTCCCCAATGAGAGATGAGGACTTTGAGAGCTCATTAGGTCATGAGGGTGGAGCTCTCTGGGATGGGACTAGAGTCTTCCTAACTAGAGACACAGAAGAAGAGGTCTCTCCTGCTCCCACGTGAGGGTCTAGGGACAAGGTGGCTGTGTGCAGACCAGGAGCTCTGGAGCCCTCAGCAGGGACAGAATCCCTAGCTTCCAGAGCTGAGAAGTGCCTCCTAGCCTCCTAGCCTGTGGGGTTCTTGTTAGGGAAGCCTGAAGTAACGAAACAGCACGGTGGCTCTCTTGTTATCTTCTTCCAGAAAACCTCTTCCTACAGCATGGACCCAGTCCGCTCCTCCCCTTTCCAGCAGAGCTTCCTCCGATGAGCAGTGTGGAGGGTTAACTTCTTAGGATATGAGTTAACCTGTTACTGCAGAAACCTCTAGAAAGAAGCCAGTCTCTTCTGCCCCACAGTAGCATAGAGTTGATCAAAATCAAAGCATTTGGGCTGGAGAGGTGGCTTAGTGGTTAGGGTGCTTGCCTACAAAGCCTAACAACCAGAGTTCGATTCCCCAGTACCCACATGAAGCCAGATGTCCAAAGTGGCACATACATCTGGAATTTGTTTGCGGGCTGAAGGCCCTGGCTCACATTCTGTCTGTAAATCACTCTTCTCTCTGTCTCTCTCTGATTGCAAATAAATAAACCTTTTTTTAAAAATAAATCAAAGCATATAATATAATCAGACTATTTAGCACAGGTTATAACTGCTAAACTGTGCCCACAACTTTTATTTATTTATTTTACTATGTGTGTGTATATGTGCATGTATGTGCACATATACACACACAACTTCAGGAGCTGTTCTTCAGGTGCCATCCACCTTCCTTGAGACAGGGTCTCTCATTGGTCTGAAGCTCATCAAGTAAGTGACCCTGGCTGGCTGCAAGCCCCGGGGACCTGTTGTCTCCACCCCCAACACTGGATTGATCAGCATGTACCACCATGCCTGGCATTGCTTTACATGGCTTTTTGGAGTTGAACTCATGTCTCATGCTTGCATAGCAAACACCTTCCTGATTGAGCAATCACCCTAACTCCCACTTAGAAGCACTGAATTTGATCTTTTTATTTTTAGGGAGAAAATTATTACTGTACTGAAAATGATTTCCTGCTCTGCTCCCTCCTCTGAACTATACCTTTTAAAACATTTGTTGTGGTCAGCTTCTTTAGTTGCTGCGCAGAAATAACCCAAACAAAAGCAGCTTGTGGAGGAATGGGTTTATTAGGCTTGCTTACGGACTTGAGGGGAGACTCCATCCTGGCAGGGAAAACGATGGCATGAGCAGAGGGCTGGACATAACCTCTGCCACAGCACTGCAAACAACGGCAGGAAGGTGTGCCAAATGCTGGCAAGGGGAAGCTGGCTTATAACCCCATAAGCCCGCCCCCAACAACACAGCTCCATCGAGGTTGTAAAATCCAAACTGCCATCAGCTGAGGATCAATTACCCAGAACACATTCATTTGTTTGTGGGGGACACCTGGATCAAACCATGACAACATTTTAATTGAAAACTTTACTATATGAACATTGCAAATTGGTCATATTACCATCAGGGTGTACTCCCTCCCTTGCCTCCCCATTCTATTGAAGGCTCTCCTCAGTAGTTATGGGTAATCACTGTAGGGTCATGAATGCACCCCACAGTCTCTGGGGTCATAGAACAATGCCTCAGAATATACCTTCCCACCCTGTGGCTCTTACAATCTTTCCACCCTGTCTTCTGCAGTGTTCCCTGAGCCTTGGAGGTTGTGTTAGAAGTCTCTAGCATTGAGCTCTGAGCAGCCTCTAATTTTCTGCTTGATGAGTTTGGCATCTCCTTAGTGTTTACCTCCATCACCGGAGAGGAGGTTCTTAAGCTAGCATCGGCAGCAACAATCACATTTAATTCGCCACATCCTCTGTAATGTTTCCTGGGCCCTGGCAGATGTGATAGAGATGACCAGTCTTGTACTAGGCAGTTGGCTTTCTTTCCTTGTCATACTGACGAGTCTTGGGTCTCTCTGGTAGTTGCTGCATCTGTAAAAAGCAGATTCTCGGGCCAAGAGTGAGAGCAGCATTGTATCAAAAGAGATGAACACAGACATTTAGAAGACTTTTTGATGGACATTACTTCTCCTCTTAGCCAAAGGACAGTGGAAGCTTACCAGTAGGATCTAGGACCTTCCAAGTCATAGGCTTCTGTCTTGGTTCTCAATACCAAGCATGAATTCTCTTCCATCAAATGGGCCTCATATCCAATCAGAGAGCAGGTGATTACACCCATAATGTGATGGTCACACCTCTCTGCAGAGGCAGCCCCCTCCCCTTGAGTGGGAGGTATCTAGCTAGTTAGAGCTACAACCTAGGGGCTGTATGAACCAATCAGCTGTCTCTCTTGACTCACCTGGGGAAAACTTAAATTCACTTCCCCAGAGGAAGTCAGCCTCTCTTCTTCCACGGGGCAATGGAGTAAAGGGGACTGATGATCCAGGCCTCAGGATGATAAGGCTTTCCTTCACCCCAGCTGATGGCTGGGGTGGGGGAAAGGTTCTAGACCTTTTCCCTCATAACCCTCTCCTCATAATGGGAGCTTTCTGTTATCTTTTCTTTGGCTGTTTATTTAGCTAAATAATATAAGTTCTGTTAAATTCTCTAACATGTGTTCTCCCCACACTGGTGGCTAGAGAACTCTGCAATGCTCCATATTTCCTTAAATAATAAAGTTTCCCACTATACCTTACTATCTTGTTGTCTATGATTTTAATTATTTAATTTTATAGACAAGAGCTTGGATATTCTTTGAACTTGGGGTGCATTGAGATTTTTACTGGGGGTTATATTAATTCTAACCCTTCCCTACACCCTGTATCATAATCCATATCAATAACCTATGCGTGCGCTACTATTGCACCAGAGGGTGCATCTTGCCTGGCCGGCAAGATTTGTAGCCTGCAGGATCGGCTGATTGTTCATGCTGTTCATGGGTTCATGTGAGCCCAGTAGCTTGAACAGCACTTTCCAGCACTATAAAAGCTAGCCACCAGCAAATTGGCTTCCATCTCAGTTCCAGCGTGATGTCTTCATGTCCTGTGGCCACAGCCAGTGGTGTCTTCAGCAACAGAGCCTTATCCTTTAGTTCTGGTGGCTAACCAAGTGCTTTGACAATGGTCTGTATTGTTTTGGGGCCTCGTGGGCCTCTCTGACCAGAAGCTTGCTGTGGGGTGAGACCCAATTCAGGAATTGGGATTTACCAGCAACAGCCTATGGTTTTACTGTGAAGCTTTCTTTACCGCTACAGGGTGCTTCTGCACAAACTCTCTTTCTCTCTCTCTCTCTCTCTTTTTTTTTTTTTTTGAGGTAAGGTCTTGCTCTAGTCCAGGCTGACCTAGGCTGACCTGGAATTCACTCCTGAGTGCTGGGATCAAAGGCATGTGCCACCACACCCAGCTATCTCTCTCTTTTTAAGAGAGTTTTATCTTCTAATTAGCTAACCAAAAGAAAGGTTTCTATCGTTCTAATTAATGCCATCATTAGTTTTGTGTATTTCCCTGAATCATCCTTTCTGAGAAACATTTAAAATAAATTCTCAAAGTTGTTGAATTAAAAGCTGAATTTGATATCACATTCACAGAGGTCGTTTCTGCAGGGCGGTTGAACCCCCTTTTCCTCCCAGGTGGTGATAAAAGACTTTCATTTCCTGGCAAAGAAAAAGAGGGGTTTGGCTGCATCTCCAGTAAAACCAGCCTTAACCAATGATTTGGCACCAATGCTTCTGGGCCCGAGCTCTGTCCTTCTGTGAGTGGGACTGGCAGAATTGTCATTGGTCTTTCTGGAGAGAAACAGAAATGGAAGCCAGGTATGGTGGTATAAGCCTTTGATCCCAGCACTCAGGAAGAAGAGGTAGGAGGATTGTTATGAGTTCAAAGTCATTCTGGGACTACAGAGTGAGTTCCATGTCAGCCTGGGTTTGAGTGATATACTACCTCAAAAACAAAGAAAGCCCACCCCCCCAGCAAAAAAAAAAAACAGAAATGGTATTCTTGAGCTTATAATTAAGAATTGATCTACATCTATAGACTAGAGCTGAGCCCTTGGAGGCATACAAAGAAGGTTACTTACAAGTGGAAAGACAAGCCACACGTGTCCAGGTAGTGGCCGAAAGCAGTTACAATGGCATAGTAAAGGTGCGTTCTTAGAGTAATTTGCCAGGGAGTGAGCCCTGAGATGAGGATTTGTGTGGAAGTCCATGAGGCTGCCCTGGAGATCAGCACTGGGGAGCAGTGGACTGGACAGAAGGAAGAGGAAGTGCAGCAGCCACGACAGGGGCTTCAGTCAGGCTAATAGGAAGCCCTGGAGCTTGGTGACCCTTCAGAGCTGTCACTTATGGAAACAATCTCCCCTGACCTTTGACTAATACTTGATGGAGGCTTCCCCCAGGGAGAGTCCTGACCCTGGAAAACATGGAGCTTTCTATCAGTGAGCCATCAGCTACATTCCTGGCCCAAGGAGGCTCCAGCAGCCCACAGCACCACCCACCACAGGGATCAGCGACTTGGATGTCTGTAACAGGAGAGAAGGTGGGGGGGGAGCTACTTGGGGGGAGGGGTCTGCAGCACGTGGCATGCTAGTGTCTGCTTCCATCTCCAGCTCACTTCATTTCCACCTGAGACCACCTCAACCCCCTACTGATGCAAAGTCCATCACAGCATAAAATTCCCTCATACAATCCAACACTCTTCAATCCATAAAAGTCAAATGCATGTCAAGCTTGGTTTTGAAAACTTTGATTATAATTCTGTTGTCTTTCAATTAACTATCTAAAGATGATAAAATGCACTTTGTAAAATTTGTTTTCTTCTGACTTGACTCCTTGCTCCGGCAAATGGATCCTCGAGGGCCAATTCCTATTGCTCTCAGTTTCTCTGACCTTTGCTTAAATGCCATTTCCTTAGGAAACCCTGCTAGGGAAGCAGTTAAAATCACTTTCCCAAACCCCCTCCTCAGATGCCCCATCCCCTTTATTTTTTCCCCACAGCACTTACGCCATCCAGTCTGCTCTAGTTTATCTGACCATTTTCTTTATTGCCTGATTTCTTCTCATAGGAAGTTCCATGAGAGCAAGGAAGTCTCAGTTGCTGTTGTCTAGAAAAGAAATCCTGCAGGGCAGGCACTGACATGGTTTCCTGAGCTGAGAGCTTGACTTCAGGCTTCCATCGGCTCTCTCCTGGCCACTGGCAGAGTCACAGCTTTGGGCCTCAGAGTCTCGTCTCCAAGAATCCTTGATCCAAACTCCGCAGGTGCTGCAGCCCGCCCATTCCCTCCAAGGTGATCTGAGGAGAGAGTGCTGGGATCAACGTTGAAGTGTGCCTAAAGTGGACAGTCCCTACAGGTGACCATCGTTACTAGTGGTTTATTAAATCATCAACTCCCTAAAGGTTGTCACTAGAGTTGACGAGAATTCTCCAGACTACCTGGAGTGACACTGGTGGAGTGCCTCCATGTATGGAGCCAGCTGGTGAGGACCAATGGCTACGGGTTCAAGGGCCTTGTGGGTAGGTTGTTAACATTCACCTGCTGCTGCATCTCGGTCTGTAGTCCAGGGTGGAGAGATGCTTCTCCTGCTGCTCGGGAGCTCACCAGGAGGAGGAAAAGGATGTGGGCAGCAAGCGAGGAATAGTGATGAGCTCCTCTCTTTCCAGCATCTGGGGAAAGGTTGGCAGGTGGAATGTAAGTGGGCCTGGAGCTCAAGGAAGGGGTGGCTGGAGGTACAGGCATGGAGAGGCAGGGTGTGGCGGGCTGAAAGACTCCTCCAGGTACATGAGGGCAAGGCTGGTGCACCTCCTCCCAGCCAGGGACCAGCAGCTCAGTCTGTGGTCAGGGCTATCATCTACTTTAGGCTCTGCTCCCATTCTCTTGGGAACCTGTCCTCATTCACATCTTGTGACTTATCTCCTAATTGTTTCCTCTCCCATTCACCTCACTCATCCCTTCCTGCCCAACCGATTCTCCTAAGGCACCATTTCAGTCACAGTCTACCTCTGCTCAAAACATTCAATAGCTTCCAATTCCTGGCCAATAAAACCCCAACTCCTCCAAGTCAAACTTTTCCTTGAGGTAAATACCTGTCCTCACTTCCATATCTCATGCTACATGCCTGCTGTTTTGTGCCTGAATGGCATTTAATGACTATATATGAATAAAAACTGGAAGTCATGGGGATGGAGAGATGGATCACCAGTTAAGATGCTTACCCGCAAAGCCTAAAGACCTAGGTTCAATTCTCCAGTACCCATATAAAGCCAGATGCACAAAGTGGAGCATGCATCTGGATTTCATTTGCAGTGGCTGGAGGCCCTGACACTAAGTGTGTCCATTCTCCTTCTTTCTCTCTCACTCTCTCCTTGGAAATAAACAAGCAGTAAGTAAGGAAGTAAAGAAATAAGACTAGAAGTCAGCAGTGAGCTGCTGTGGCCATCATTTGCTTCCTTCGACCATTTCTCATTTTGTGAGTGAAGACAAAACCCTGAGCTTGAATAAAACACAGAATTGTCTTATACTTGAAAGGCACTCAGGAAATATTCAGTTTCTTCATGGAAAGAAGTAACATTTCAGAGATTTTTGTTGTTTGAGAAACTACAGGTTTTCCCAGTGGGCCAGTCCTAAGCTCCAGAAGACACCTGCTGCTAAGAAGCAAGCCCAGCTGTTCAGACAGCAGAGGAAACTGACGCTAGCTCACTCAGTAAAAACCAAACCAAAACAAGACCCAGCCTCCACTGTCGGGTGGCAAAGTTCCCAGATCAGTAGCTGGAAATGAGGAGATGGTGTGAGGTATTTTGGTATTAAAGAAAATAAAACCGCCGGAAACAGACATCTCCTCTCCCAAACTGACTTCTTGCAACGTGCTCAGGGAACAATAGGACTCCTAGGATAAAAATGATACTCGTGGAGGAGAAGAGATACTCTTCTCCACTGACCAGGGAAAGCCTGCGGGGCTTCTTTCTTGACTGAGAGAGGCCTCTAAGAATGGTCATGTGGGTGATGGCTTGCACCCCAAGTGGGGACGATCAATATGAAACCAAGAAGATCCACAACTGCTGAGGAATGGCCGAGTGATGACAGTGACCAGATGTGCTCTGACTCCTCACAACTGTCACCCTCTGCCATGTTAGCAAGCACCTGGGAACAGCTGAGTCACACCCACTGTGGGTCAGGCAGGGAGCTTTCATATTGTCTTATGCAGCACATACAAAGCTGGGAGGGTTGGCATTCTGGTTGCCATTTTAGATGCTGGAGGCCGAGAATCCCACTGGTCAAGGAACTTGCAGATGGCTCAAGTGTGTCTAAGTCCAGGGCCACCAATGCTCCGGATGTTGCTTGGAATGAGGAACAATGTGTGTGACATACTTTAGAAAAGCCTCCTTGTCTGCAAGGCCACTCAAGCAACTTGCAACTCTAGGAAGGCCCAGGACCAGCCCCGAGCCTCTTAGAGATTCTTCTCTGAGACAGATAGGCCCTCGACTCTTTGGCCAGGCTTGGCACTCATGAAGTCAGGCACACTTAACTTGATCCTGGGCATGGCAGAGGCAGGAATGCTCTTCCAAATTCCTTCTGCTCCCTGCATTTCTTCATGGCTCTGCTGCAGAGAGGTTGAGTCATAAAACCTGCCTGGCTATGAACAACAGTCATGTGTATTATTTCTGAGACCTCCCTGTCTCTCCTCGTGGTCCAGATGTTGTAGGTACAAACACGTGACACTTCAGCCTGAGTGGAACAGCATTCTTGTTGAGGTGTTAAGCCAGCACAAAGGACTTGGGGATTATTGACTGGACCAAGGGGGCCTTCAACACACCATGCAAACAACGCCAGGAAATTGTGGAATATGCAAAGAAATCAATTCCTGCCACATCAGGAATGCCAGTGATGATAATGAAGCAATTGACTTTTGTACAATGCTTCTTAATTTTTAAGGCATTTCATAAGCATGGTTTAATTAATCCCTGAATTGACAATGAGGTTACTGTGTCCTCAGACCTGCCATGACAATGTATCTTAGTCCATTTTCCATTACAATAGCAAAATACCCGAAGCTGAGTGACTTTATATGGTTTCAAGAGCATGTTCATCCCATGGTGGGAAGCAGAAAGCAAGTGGATATGTATTCAAGTAACAAATCCTAGGCCACCAGAGTGAACACTTACTCCCAAGGAGAGACGCATTAATCTCTTTTATGTTTACCCCTTAAATGAACAACTGTGCCTTATTCACAACAAAGTTTCATTATGAGTTTTAACGGGACAAACCATTTTCAAGCCATGTTGCGATTGTTAAGAACTGGAAAAATCCTGGCGTGGTGGCACACGCCTTTAATCCCAGCACTCGGGAGGCAGAGGTAGGAGGATTGCTGTTAGTTCAAGGCCACCCTGAGACTACAGAGTGAATTCCAGATCAGCCTGGACTAGAGTGAGACCCTACCTCGGAAAAAAAAAAAAAAGAACTGGAAGTTTGGAACAGGAGGTGTTCCTATGGAGCACAGTTCCAGCGCCAAACCTCACTGATCCCATTCAAGAAAGGTGGATGTGGGGCTGAGAGACAGGCATCAATCAGATTTTTAAAATTTGGTGGTAATCTTTTCAATACAAATGGCTCAAAGCAAATTGAATAGGATGTGGCTAATGTGATGTTTTGATGATTTCATAAGAAATACACATGACTTTAGATTGAAATAGAAGGGACTTCAGAACCAAGTAAAAATTACTAATGACTTTGTGTGTGCATATTTATTTGTATGTGTGCTTCCTCCTCATGCAGAGGGCACCTTGGGTATCATTTCTCAGGTGCTGCCCGTCTTTCTTTGCTTAAACAGGGACTCTTACTGGCCTGGAACTAGCCAAGTAAGCTAGACTGGCTGGCCAGTGAGCCCCAGGGATTCTCCTATCTCACAAGCTTGTGCCACCATCCCTGGATTTTTAAATCCAGGTGGGTTCTAGGGATCAAAATTAGCCCTCATGTTTGCAAGGCAAACACTTTACCAACTGAACTACCGACTTTTACTTAAGGTGCAGCACGTGAGACGGGCCATCTCAGATCTCACTTTAGACAGGGAGACCCGAGTTTTAAAGAAGCAAAACAACCTGCTTCCAGCCATGCAAGTGGCCTTTTCATGGCCAGTCTGACTTCAAAGCCTTACCTCTCAGCCACATCTCTGTGCTGCCTCCCTATCCCGTGTGCTGCTTTGGTGGTCTCCCTTTACCTTTCAGAGGCTGGACCCCAGGAGTGTGTAAACCACCTCAGGCTCTGGCTAAAATCCTCTGCTTTCTTCATGCTGTGGGACCAGTTGTAGCTAAGGCTGCATTCTTTCATGATGCTTTCAGCACATTAGTAACCCAAAGCTCAAGAGTGAGGGCCAAAAATGATGTTCATCTCCACATGTTGACCTCTCTAGCAAGCACCCTTAGCATCCATGGTTGAACCAATGCCCTTCCAGATGTTTCAGTCCCTCTGTAGCATTTCAAGGAACTCTTGTTTAACAGCTGTTTGAACATTAACATGACCCCTCAAATGCCACCATACAAAGTAAGCTATACTTAAGAGTTCTTACCTGCAATCACTAGAATGTCATCCCCCACCCCTGTGAATTTCTGATCTTACTTTCCTAAGCAACAGTTTCCAAGATGCTTTACGGAAGCTGTCATCACTCCTCCTTGAGTTGTGATGAGGTGCTCCTGTGCCCTTGCAGTTAGCAAGAGTCCCAGATAATATGGCAGAGTAGGTGGGCAGAGCCTAGATTTGTTACTGAGTAAGACATGGAAAGAGAGAGACCGCTTTGTGGTTGAAAGCATGGGTTTTAAAGTCAAAAGAATCTGAGTTCAAATCCCGAGTCAATCACTTCTTCTTAGTTGTGATTATTCATTAGCTCTGTGACTTTGATCCAGTTGTTTAGGAAAATGAAGATCTCTGTTCTACTCTGTGGCTTCTAGCTACTCGAAGTTTACTTTGTGTGCTGGGGAAGGGATTAACCATATGCTCCATTATGTGGGTGCCCATCGGGCAGTGGCATTTCCAGGATTCAATTACCAAAGGCTTGTAGATGCTTGCCTGGCCCCACAGCAGATATTCAGAAGGCGAGACCTATAAAGTGTGTGGACTCAAGACAAAAATTTCATTTTGGTGGCACCTGCAAAACCTAATGCCCAGAGTTTGACTCCCCCATATGCACGTGCATCTGGAGTTTGTTTGCACTGGCTAGAGGCCCTGATGCACCCATTCTCTCTCTGCTTGCAAAAAATAAATAAAAACATTAAAAATTTTTTCCAACCTCTGCAACATTAAAAAAATTTTCATTTTGTATAGAGTTATGAAAATGTCTCTAAATTTACGGCAGTGATTCTTATTTAAAGTCATCCCATGCCAAAGAGCTATTTTAGTTATGTACTAGGCTACTCTCTACCCAACCACAGTCCACTGAAAAACACCAAGACATATCATATTTGAAGTCACAAGTACTGAATTCAAGATCTTGTGTGGACCCCTATTCAGCGATCTTGATGGGTTTAGTCTTGGATTCCTTCCTTATAAAATGCACCTACATGAGGGAACATTGGCCAGTGCCCACCACAAAGTACCTTGAAAGCAATTGGAAGTTGCAGAGTAGAGCGGAGACCTGAACATCACAGTCATAGGCTTTAAAAAAGTGACCAGTAGAAGCCAGGCGTGGTGGCGCATGCCTTTAATCCCAGCACTCGGGAGGCAGAGTTAGGAGGATCGTGGTGAGTTCAAGGCCACCCTGAGACTATAGAGTGAATTCCAGGTCAGCCTGGGCTAGAGCGAGACCCTGCCTCGAAAAATCAAAAAAAAAAAAAAAAAGAAAAAAGTGACCAGTAGAGTTTGAAATGCAGAAATACCATCTATGTAAAATCAAAACAACACATCCAATGTGCTATAATGATTTTGCACTAGTGGAAGAGAATGCAAGTGAATTGGGACTTTAAAGGAGTCCAATAGGTGAAGGCAAAAGGAGGGCCTGGCACGTTTAGAAATAAGTGAAATACAAACAGATAATTTTTTCTACCTGCCTTCACAAGATTATTCCGAAGAGGTCATGTACAAAAGTTAACTCATTATTTTCATCAAGATTTCCATATAGTACAAATGTACTGAACAGAGGTAGAAATTCCTTTAACAGGAAGCTGTTACCAAGGGCAGCACCCAAGAAGCTTTGTCCTGGTTTCAGAGTCTGTGAGATGACATCATGCAGGAGATACCACTCCCTAGAAGAGCCAGGGCCAGAGCAGTCTCTAGCCATGGATCCACTGCAAGCAATCCACTGGGGCCCTCGGAAGAAGAGACCCAGGCAGACGGGTGCCTCAGGGGCCTCCACTCCTCATGACCCTAGATTTCAAGACTTAGTTCTCTTCATTTTGGAGAAGAAAATGGGAACCACTCGCAGAACCTTCCTCACGGAACTGGCCCGAAGAAAAGGGTTCAGGGTGGAAAATGAGCTCAGGTAGGTCACCCCCAGATCACTTTGTAAACAAGCAGGGGTCTTGAGGACAGCTTCTTTGGAACCAAGGGGCCTGTTTTCTCCCACCTATGGAAGCAGTGGCGCTCCCACTGCGAGGACAGCAGATCTGAAATCAAAGAGCATCTGAACCAATTAACTATGGAAAGTGAGATGAGTGGAGGCTGGCAGGAATGATCTAGAAACTAGTTGGCACCAAAAGGAAAGATTTTAACAAAAAAGTTTGAACTCTCATGATTCTGGGATGAGTTACCTAAGGACAATAAACAGAAAACTAGTCAGAAAACTTCAGGATGAAACCACTCATTTTCATTCTTGACCAAATTGGACAAATACCACGAATTTCAGTTAAAAAAAAAAAAAAACTACTTTGGGGCAGAAAGGACAGTTTGGTTGCTTGGCTGGCTCTTACCTGAACACATGGCTGGGATGCTAAGGTGACCTGTGTCTCTGATGAACTGGGCCGACTGAATGGCTCAACACAGGCTTCCAAATGGGGCCTTGGTGATGGTTTTCCAAAAAGCTGTCCAAGTAGCGTTCAGAGAAGGATGCTGGTTAAAGATTCAGTGACATCCACACTGGTATGATGTGATCCAGGTAAGGAGGCAGGTAAAGCTGCCACTTGGACCATCTAGACGAGGTCTCGTTGGAAACAGTGGTCAGCCTTGTTTTTCGCACTGTCCTGTAAACTCCTTGCTGCTCTCAAGTCAGTGAGGAGAAACCAGAAGGAACCCCAGTGGTGTAAGGTCCCTGACTTGCACGATGGCTGCCAGGGGCTTGTAGGGGGACAGAGTGGGATCCAGGTGGTCCACTGGCTGGGATTGTGCATGAGGAAGGCTGACCACCATTTGTCAGACAAATCATGAAAATTTTATGTGAAATCTTGATTTTTAAAAGTCTTTGTTACTTAAAAATAAAATTAAGAATTTCTTACTGATGGCCGGGCATGGTGGCGTATGCCTTTAATCCCAGCACTCTGGAGGCAGAGGTAGGAGGATTGCTGTGAGTTCAAGGCCACCCTGAGGCTACATGGTGAATTCCAGGTCAGCCTGGACTAGAGTGAGACCCTACCTTGAAAAATCAAAAAAAAAAAAAAAAAAAAAAAAAAAAAAAAAAAAAAAAAAAAAAAAAAAAAAAAAAAAAAAAAAAAAAAAGAAAAAGAAAAAGAATTTCTTATTGATGAAATATCAGTTTGGGAGGCATATTTCATAAGTCAATAATCAGATATGTTAAACTTCATAACACTATAATACAGATGAACCTGAATTTTCTTGGTTTTAAATTTTCATGTATTATTTTGCTAAAATGTTCCCAGTCAGAAATTCCCGAGTTTCCCAGCACCTCTCTCATCTGATTCTTAGTGTCTTTTGCCTCTTTTTTTTTTCTGCAAGCCCCTACAACTACCTTCGGTTCAATTTCCTAACATCTTTGCCATGAAATTCTACATTTCATCTAATTTTTAAATTTTCCTAATTTCATAAACTTACATAAAGTGTCAGAATTAGCAAGGGAAAAGATGAGTTAAGTAAAGGTCAAACAAAACTAAAAAAAATTTTTTTAAGCAATTAAAAATCAGAAATGAAACTCCTGAGCAAATATGGAGCAGCTTTTCATGGTTAGGAAATGTAGCTAGGGCCAGCAGGAAGGCGAGGGCCAGAGACCCCAGAACCACTTACATAGCAAGCCCTCTGCGGAATCTCCAGGCTTCCCATTGACTTAGTGACAAAGAAAGCAGCGAATCCCTACTTGGTGGCCGAAGCAGGTACTTAAAGCCATGATGGGAGGCAAGTTTTTTGTTGGCAAAGCAAGCTTAAGATCCAGATGCCTGCTGCCAGGGACCAAGTCAGCTGCCTGGTGACAGAGGAAATGGGGTGGGTCTACAGTGGGGCACAGTTCCCAGGCTGGCATCTCAGAGGATACATTCAACACACATGTGCTCTGTGGAGCAGAAATAACCACAGGAAATCCTAACTCTCAAACAGAATTTCTGTACCATTAATTAGAAAGGGAAACAAAAATTACTTTGGGGAGAAATCTCTAGATAAGAGATCCAGTGACTTCAAACCCTGTCACTGACCAGTTCTGTGGTTTGGAAGACGAGGCCTTTCTCTTTTCTTCCTGACCTTAATCTTCAACAAATCATCTATTTGATGTCATCTTTTTTAAAAATATTTTTTAATATTTTATTTATTTATTTTTCAGGCAGAGAGAGAGAGAGAGAGAGAGAGAGAGAGAGAGAGAGAGAGAGAGAACACCAGGGCCACCACCTTGTGGGTCTGGCTTATGTGGGTCCTGGGGAATTGAACCCAGGGCCTTAGGAACCAAAGGCAAGTGCCTTATCCGCTGAGCCATCTCTCCAACCCTATTTGATGTCATCTTAGAATGAGAATGCACTAGTGTCCTTAAAAGACTTCACAGTTTTACAAATGTAAAATGTGATAATTTTCTTAATCACTGGTTGACTCCACTGCTCTCTCTACACAGCAAAACCCAAAGAAGGTTATTTCTTTATTTTTTAAAAATATTTTATTTATTTATTTGCAGGGGGGAATGGGTGCACTAGGGCCTCTAGCCACAGTATGCACGACTTTGTGAATCTGACTTTATGTGGGTACTAGGGAATCTAACCCAGGTCATTAGGCATTTCAGGCAAGTGCCTTAACTGCTGAGCCATCTCCCTGGCCCCAAAGGAGGTGATCTCTTGAAGATATAAACTAGGTCAGATGATGCAACTACAGAAACTAAGACAAAGACAGGAAGGAAGCCATCAAAATGCTATAAGTGGTTTCTTGGTGTGGGGTGGAATAGTAGAGAGAGAGAGCTATTATTATTTTCTGTGTTTTATAATTCTTTTAGAGTAGACATATATTTTTAAAAAATAACAGAAGCTAGGTTTTAAAATAAAAGGTACTTTAAAAAATTGTGTATATGTGTATGTAGTGTGCATGTATCTGTGTATGCATGTTCATATGTGTGTGGTTACCATAAGTGTGCACAGGTTCATATGCACATCTATGCACATGTACGTAGATGCCAGAGGACAACTTCAGTTGTCATCCTCAGCAACATCCCCCACTTCTGTTGAGACAAGATCTCTCATTGGTCCTAGTCTAACCTAGTTCACAAACTAGGTTAGACTAGCTGGCCAGTGAGCCCCAGGATCCACCTGTACCCACTTCCCTAACACTGAGACTACAGGTTCAACAGCAAACACAGCGTTGGCCTGGGTACTGGGGATAACACTCAGGTCCTCATGCTTGGAAGACAAGTACCTCAGTGACTGAGCCATCTTCCCAACCCCAAGAGAGAATACTTCTTAACGGTGATGGCTTTATCTCTCTTCTTGAGTATATAAAATGCAAAGACAGAGAAGCTAAGATAAAAAAGTCCTAGTTCTCAAACAGAATGTTTGTACCTAAATATGTTGACATTAATTGGAAAGGAAAACTGGTAGGAAAATAGCTACCAGTTTCCATAGCTCACCCTGGGCTGCCAAGAGGACCAAACTCAAGAAAAAACACCTCTGACTCTTACCTTTCTTGGGCCCTCGATGTATTGGAAAGGGAGTTTTAGGGTTCCAATTATGTACTGGGAGTTTGGGGTTCCTTGCCAATACACCAATATGCTAACACACCAATGCACTTAGGGTATTCCTGGATCCTTGTGAATTTAAAGAATTAAATCCATAAACCAGAGGGTAAGACTTAGACTTTATTAGATTAAGAGAAGGAAAGAGGAAAAAGCACAGAGAGCTCCCAGGAGTGGGTGAGAGATTAGCTAGTCAGGTTCTGATAGGCAGAGATCCACACCTACCTCGGCTTCGCCCCCCCCCCCCCAAGCCCAGACCCATTCACTCTGATTCTTGGGCTAAACAGCACGCTTAGCTGGGTCTCCCCTCTGGTAAGCTTAGGTCCCTCTTCCCCTCTGACAACTCCTGCTAGAGCAGGAAAGGACTTCTCTTTATCATGGAGTTTACTTTTTAACTTGTGGTCTCTTTTTGAATGTGCACATCTTTTATATTTTTGTGATGGTCATTACACATGAGCCCCTCGGACCACGTGGTAAATTTTCTCTGAGCTCAGGGGCACCCTTTCTTTCCTCTTGCTCCCCCTCCTTTCTCCCTATGTCCCCGTAATGTTTGAATAAAGTGTGATTTTTTTTCAAGGTAGGGTCTCACTCTAGTCCCCGCTGACCTAGAATTCACTGCGGAGTCTCAGGCTGACTTTGGACTCACAGCGATCCTCCTACCTCCACCTCCCGAGTGCTGGGATTAAAGCCATGCACCACCACACCCGGCTTAAAGTGTGATGTTTTATAAAAATCATTCTCTAGTCTGAGTTGCCAGTTCTTTGGTTAATTACAGACACAAACTCAGGTCTTAGTTGTCCATCACAGGTAGATAGCCCATGTGGGAGTAGGGGTCCCGGACATGAGGCGGGGCTTACCAGAGCAGGGACCTGGAAGCCCAGGAGAGGTGAAGAGCCAAGAGAAAGGAAAGGGAAGGGAAGGGAAGAGAAGGGAAG
>PVHP010005539.1:0-64803 GCA_004024765.1 Zapus hudsonius
TTTTTTTTTGCATCAGGTGTTCTCTCAGGTTTGATTTTTCTCTGTTTGAGTGGCTATTTCCTTAGATACCCACATGGCTATGCCTCCTCATCACTTAGTGCTCAGTTTAAATATTTCCCCACCCCCAGGAGAACACTCTGAGAAGGCTACTTCTCTTAATGGCAGCACCTTTTACAATCACCTGTTTTATCTCCTACAGCTGGAGAACAGAACAGACTAAAAATCAGGCCAGAGCATAAGTATAAAGGTTGTAGATTGACAAAGCAAATGGATTCTCAAAGTCACGTCTTGGCTAGAAAGAGCTAGGATCCTGATACTTGTGATAAGAACAACCAGATGGACACATTTGAGCACATGGAAACTAAAGGCCCACTCCCCCCACAGCCCACAGAAACAGCCCACTCCTCCCTTTAGTCTAGTTATTCCAGTGCCTGAGCTGATTCAAAGGTCTCTTGATGAAAGATAACACGTCTCCAGTATTTTCTCAGAAACATCTATGACATTCATTTAGTTTCAGCCTACAAGGTGTAAGGAGAAATCCCAAGACAGTTCAAAGATACTTGAATACGAGCGTTGAGTTACTATTGAAACCAGAAACTCAAAGCATTACAGTGGTCTCTGCTTACAACAGGTAGGAAATATGAGAGCCAGAAAAGAAATTGAGTTTTTTCTCAAGTTCAGCTCCTCCTGGAACCATAGTGACCACATACCTATTTCAAAGTCATTACTGGGATCTTTGTATACATAGCTAAAATTGGCATATTTGGTGGCTTCCAGAACCCCGTGTTAGTCTCTTGGCTTCCACCAAGCTCCTAAGCTTTCCCCAACACCTGCAAATAAAGGAACAGATTATATCTCTGAAGAAATGGCTTGGGCTGGTGCCATCCTCTTTCTGGTACTCTCTCAGGCTCTGAACTACCCAGAGGATTCTATGTGGCTACATCCAGGCAGGAACCCTCAAGCAAAGCAGACTTTGTTCTAGAAGAGCTTTCTGGGCCACACAGGTTTCTAGGCTTTGAAGTGAATCACATTAAAAAAAATATTATTTATGTATTTGCAAGCCGAGAGGGGGAGGCAGGGCCTCTAGCCACCGCAATGGAACTTCAGATGCATGCACCAATTTGTGCATGTGTCTTTACAGGAGTACTGGGGAATCAAACCCAGGTTGTGTTAGGTTTTGCAGACAAGTTAACCATTTAGCCATCTCTCCAGCTCCTGGATCACATTTTTCATTCTTTAAAGGTACTTGCAGCGGAACTCGGGTCTGTGTTTGAATGGCTCTCTCCAGTGGCATGAAGAATCCTTGTCTTGGATTGAATGGGAAGGGGCCGTCCCATCCCTTTTTGTCTGGATGAGAAGCTGCTTCAGGATGAGGGAAGTGTCTGCGAGGAATCCAGGCAGTCCATCAGGAACTGCGTCTCCGTTATCTCACTCTTTGTTTGGGTAACTGCTTCCTTCCCTCTCTCCTTTATTTTTTAATATAACTTACACAAGACTGCATAGACATGGTGACTTTTAACTATCAGAAGATCTTTGCTTGTTTGTTATATTTATTGGTATTGATGCTTATTTTTAATCTTTGTGCAATGGAAAGCTATTTTATATGATTTCAGATTTCTTCCTGGCAATGTCCCCCATAGCTCTCCTTATTTTGAATTTCATTATAATGAGAAATAAGTTAAGTCTTAATTTAGACTTTAATGTATCCTGGGCACTCTCCTAGTTGTTCACATATTTCAATTCATTTAGTTCTCTCGGATTTGTGAGTTAAAGATTCTAGCCCTCTTACAATAAAGAAACATCAGAGATGGTGAGGGATTTGCATGGAATAATAGGCATCAGTTGTTTACTAGAGCTCAGAGGCATCTTTTTAAAAAATATTTATTTATTTGCAAGCAGAGGGAGAGAGAGAGAGAGAGAGAGAGAGAGAGAGAGAGAGAGAGAGAGAGAGAGAATGGGTATGCCAGGACCTCCAACCACTGCCAACAAACTCCAGACACATGCACCACGTTGTGCATCTGGCTTTATTTAACTGGGTACTGGGGAATTGAACCTGGGTCTTTAGGTTTTGCAGGCAATTGCCTTAACCATTGAACCATCTCTCCAGCCTTCAGAGGCATGCCTTTATCATTCTAGGTTTCCTCCACAACCCACTAATCATCCTACATATCCCATAATATTCTGTAGACCAAAGACATGAAGGACAGTGATGACCTCACACATATCTCAGAGGTTTAGCTTTGCTAATAATAGGGGGTGTCTTCAGTAAAATTTTGTTGCTGTGAACACCTGCATGTAAATGCATGTGTGAAGGAACAATGAACTTCAGCAGAGCTTGCAAAAAAAGGAATAAAACAAATCTGAGCAGAGCAGGACTTAGGAGACAAAGCTGAAATACTGGGCAGGAGAGGGAAGAACAGAAGCAAGTTATGTTGGACTCTAATGTTGGGGTGAGAGTTACTATTTCTAGGCAGATATGACCAATGCTTAGAAGGCGAGGGTGGGTGGAAGACCAGAGACACAGTGAGACGTTATTATGGGTTTGGTGTGAGGAAAGCTCGAGAAAGACCAAGTTACCAGTCATGGGAGATTTAGGTTTGTTTTTTCTTGCCTAAGTGCAAGAAGCATTTTGGAGATATTTGACACATTGAAAGGACCATGTAGACCATCTTAGTTCTGTGTGGGTAGGAGATTATATTGGTATAAAATCAGCTTCTTGAAGTAGTTGTTCAATACTAATACCCAATTCCATGCCTGGACATATATCTTTTGTAAATGACTGCACACAGGCAAAGATGAGCTTGATCATAACAGCCCCCAACTGGAGATGACCCACATGTCTCTGTAGCCTCAGTAGAAAGAGTTGTGCTATCCTCCACGGAAACAGGACCCTCTGCTACCTACTACTATCATAGGGAGATCTATAGACACAGAGCTGGCCACAGAAGCTACCCACAAAATAGCATATAATTCCATTTATGTGTAGATCAAACAGAGGGCAAAACTAATCCACGGATTAGATTAGGCTAGATTACCTGTTGCTTGGGAGGCAGGGATGATGACTCAGAAAGGTCACAAAGAAGGCCTTTGCATGCTGGGTAGGTTCCCCGTGCTGATTGCAAGGTATACAGGTGTGAAACATGACCATGGTGTAAACTGAAGACACGTGCACTGCAGTGTGTGTTTGTTGTACTTTAGAATTTCCTCTCTGCTTACTCTTTGGGTACTATGGTATTACAGAAAACAGGGAACTGTATTGGTAACCAAAAACCATATAGAATTTTCCTGGGTTTGTTCTTAATCTATTTGTGGTATGCTCATATTAAAAGCAAATTTAGCATTTAGTGAAACTGAATCAGAACACTAAATATAATCAGCCAGCTTCTGAAAAGCTTTCCTCAGAAAAGCTTGTTGTGAGTGTGTGCGTGTGCATGCACATGTGCAAGTGCAAGTGTGTGTGTGTGTGTGTGTGTGTCTGTGTGTGTGTGTGTGTGTGTGCTACAGCTATATGTATAGCTATATGTCTGGGACATCTCCTTTGAGTTATTTCCAGAGGTGCTGAGAGGGCAGGGAATTTTTGCAGCTTGAAATCCTGTAGATGATTGTCTAGTTTCTAAGTTTTCAGGTGATGTAAAGAATGCCAATGTCTGTGGTGCCTGATCTGGACATGCTTCACACTTCCTTCTCCTCTCCCCTGGCTTCTCCCAGCTCTGTCTGCTCCCCAGAGGAACGGCAGCGTCTTGCCGCAATGGGAGTCTAATTGTTCCTAGATTGAGTATTTCCCTGGGATGCCAGTCCCAGCCGGTGTTCCCTGAATTAACATGCTCACTGAAGGGTTGCAGATGGTGATTAGGCCCGACAGCATCAGTTTCAGTGGGACAGTCGCAGTGCCTCAGAGCTGCACGGGACGGGGAGGAGATTTATCTGTGTGGAATGAAGACATATGGCCGGAATCATCCGCTCCCTTTCCTCTGTAATTAAAACATCTGGGAACACCAAAGGACTGGGAAATGAGAAGACAACAGTAAGCATCCCATCCTGCCCAGCTCTGAGTCAGCCAGCCGTGGGGCTGGGGCATCAGGGGCTTCAGACCACCTGCCATGGGCTGACAGAGGGTCTGTCAAGGCTCGAAGGGCAGCTTTCTTGGAAGCAGGCTTTTGGAGGTCTTCCCTCTGGTGTTTTATTTTATTTTTGTCTGAAAGCACACACATTTTTTTTCCTCTGAAGTTTTTGCAGTGTTTTATGAGAGAAGAGAGGGGGGAGAGAGAATTGGAGACTGGTACAGAGGCTACAAATTTTTATTTTATTTTTTCATGCAATGAGTTTTATTATCTAGGACAGTGGGAATTTTCCATTAATGTGAAAAGAAATTTTAGTTTTCTCCCCCCCCCCATCTGATCATCTTTTATTTGGTGTTTATACCTCAAAAGGATCTACTTACAAGTTCAGGTCTATCAGCAAATATGTTGACCTTGAAAGGAGTGGTGCCCTAGAGTGTCCCCTGCTTTACTTGTCAGGACTGAGATGTGATAGTTTAGTGAGAACATTCTTAGGAAGTCTGTCAACACTGTCAGCCAGTTCTTTCTCTGGTGATCTTGGCATTTACTCATCCGCGTGACCCCACTCATCATTCATTCATTCATTCATTCATTCAAGTGATGAACTTCCACTGAGCACCATCCATGTAACCATGTGGCTTTGTACTTGGTGCTGGAGTAGTAAGAATTCTCCGACGATTTATTTTTTCTTCACTGGGATGCTTATAGACAGAGAAACAATCCAATATGGCCCCTTAGTAGCTGTTTACTCCATCACACAAAGAAAACGGTATCCTACCTTCTCCATCCTGTTCCTGAACCAGTGGGTACTTGTGCCTTGAGCCCCTGTGCCCTATGTTGTATAGCAGCTCAGTGCCTTCAGTTGGAAAATAATGAGATCTGCATTTATTAGGAACCTACTCTACTATTAGCACTTTGCATACTTGGTTTATTTTAATCTTCTCAGCAACTCCATGAGTGGACATTATTCTGTCTATTATATAGGCCAGGTAAGCAAGATTCTATGTGGCTAAGTTCCTGCTTGGACCTTTGGGTGCCTAAACCAGATGCATATATTTTTCTGCATGACTTAGCTGCCTTCCTCAGGACCTAAGGACTTCACCCTTCTGTGAGTCCTGTGGGCTTTGCGCCCCCTGTAGCCATTGTTGCTTGAGACACTGGTCTCCTTACCACTCCTAGGTGCTTCCTCTATGCTTTCTCTAAGGGTCTCTGCCTAGCTTCAAGGCTCTGTCCCTGATGGTGGGATTCTTTCCCATCTGTCCAGACGCACTAGATAGACAATGAATTGAAGTCATGGGTTATGTCTCTCTTTTTTTAAAACTTTTTCCCTTTTATCTTTTTTAATGTTTTTATTGGCTTAGAATTATATATATTAACACAACAATATGCTCAGTATCATAGGTTCTTAGATAAAGCCATTGAATCCATGATGACATTCCCTCATATGCATTAGTTATTCAACCCCCCCATGACTCTTACATTCTTTCTGCCCCCTCTTCTGCAAATCTCCCTGAGTCATAGTGGGTGAGATTAAATTTTGCATAGTTATTAGGTTTTTAAGAGTCTGTAAATTTGTATTTTGGACAAATTTTGGCACCCTTGGTGCCTCTCTCCATTGTCCTTCTCTAGGTTATCTGTCTTGCTGTGGGAATAGCTCTTTTGCTCCCCATCTCACTTCCTTAGAGGTTGCGTTAGGGCTCTAAATGGTGAGTTTGAGGTGAATCGTCTCCTGCTTGGGTGTCCCCCCCCCTGTCAAATCAGGTCCCTTTGGTGGAGTTCAGTTGTCCCTGGTTCCTGTTGCTTTCTGAAAAATGCAAGCAGAGTCTCCAGCGGAGAGTGAGATTATTATTGGTCAACTGAGACAAATATTGCTAGATTGGTGAGCGTTTGGCAGGTGTAGCCTTTCTGAGGACCTATGGTTAGTGAGGACTTCCCAACATAGATGGGGTTCTTGGTCCCCCTTCAAGATTGCCTTGGGTCCGCTTACCAGTGAGGGGTTCCCTGCCTTTGAGTGGATCTCAAAGCCAATTAACCAGCTGTTGATTACCCACCTAGGCTGGGCACCACTATTGCACAGATGGGCACTTCTTGACTTGCTTGTCTGTGCCATATGTGTGTTCTGCACTCTTAGTCCATTGGTCGGTGTAACTTGAAGATGCCCCCTGCTCTCTCAGGATATCTTTGATCTGGTTCCCCTGGCAGCTCATGCAACACCATCTGGCATTACCCAAGCTTCCCATCTGGGAGCTGATTTCATTTCTGGATTCAGCAGTGTCTCTCAGTGTTGTGTGATATCAGTTTGTGGAATCTTCAGGATTAGGGTCTTATCTTTTGCCTAAGGTGGGTATTCAAGGGCTCTGACAAAAATTTGTCTTGTTTTAGGGACCATGTGGGTCACTCTGATCAACAGCTCATTGTGGTAGGTAACTACTGGGTTGGGGAGCCAAAGGTCAGTGTCCTTTGTACCATAGGTAGGCTTCCACCCCCACCCACCTTTGGGGCCCTATCTACCTCCAGAACTTGTCGTACAGAAGATAGGATTTTATGGAGTCAGACTATTATTAGTTTAGGTTTGTGTACATCTCCCCCCTCTGTTGCTTCCATACCTGCCCCCATTCCCTTCTGTCCCCTTTGCCTTTCACCCGAGTCACTAGTCAAATTTACTTACAGTTCAGTTTAACCTGATTAGGGGCCACAGATAAGAGAGAATATCCAGCACTTGTCTCTCTGTTCTTGTGTGAGTTCACTGAGTATGATCTGTTTTAAATCCATCCATTATCTTTGAATTTTGTTATGTTACTTTCCCTAATTGCTGAGTAGAATTCCATGGCGTATATGTACCACAGTTTTGATATCCAATCATCTAGTGATGGGCATTTAGATTGGTTCCAATTCCTAGCTATTATAAATTGAACTGCTATAGACATGGTTGTGCAGATGTCTCTGTGCTGAAATGAGGAGTCTTGAGGACATATGCCCAGTAAAGGGATAGCTGGGTCAACTGGTAGTTCTATATCCATCCTGTTCAGAAGCCTCCACACTGCTTTCCATAGTGGTTGTACAAGTTTGCATCCCTACCAGCAGTGAAGGAGGGTTCCTTTTTCCCTACATCCTCGCCAACATCTATTGTTGGTAGATTTTTTTAATGATTGCCTGTCTTACTGGAGTGAGGTGGAATCTCATTGTTGTTTTGATTTGCATTTCCCTGATGATTAATGATGCTGAATATTTTCTTAAGTGAGCATTGGCCATTTGTATTTCTTCCTCTGAGAATTCCTTGTTGAGCTCAGAGGCCCATTTTGTGAGAAGGCTGTTTGATATTTTATTATTTAATTTATTGAGTTCTTTCTAAGTTCTAGATATTAGACCACTATCTGTGTTACATCTGGCAAAGGTTAACTCCCAACCTGATGGTGGTCTATTGACTTTGAGTATGGTAAGTTTGTCTGTACAGAAGTTTTTTAGCTTGATGAGATCCCATTGGTTGAGTGATTGCTATACTTCCTGGTTTACCAGTGGTTTATTCAGGAAGTTTTTTCCTACTCCTGTTTCATAGAGAGTTCCCCCTATTTTTTCTTCCAGGATTTTCAGAGTTTCAGGTCTTGTGTTGAGGTCTTTGATTCATTTGGAGGTGATTTTAGTGCATGGTGAGAGAACTAGGTCTATTTTCATCTTTTTACAAGTGTTTATTCAATTTGTCCAGCACCATTTGTTGAAGATGCTATCTTTACTCCAGTTGACATTGTTAGCATCTTTATCAAATATCAAGTAGCTATAGTTGCTTGAGCTTAGGGTAGGGTCTTCAATTATCTTCCATTGGTCTACCTGTCTGTTCTTATGCCAGTACCATGCTATTTTTGTTACAATGGCTTTGTAATATATCTTTAGATTGGGTATGGTGATACTTCCTGATGAGCTTCTTTTACTAAGGATTGCTTTGGATATCTGAGGCCTTTTGCCTTTCCAAATAAATTTGGAAATTATTTTTTCTATGTCTACAAAGAATGATGCTGGTATTTTTATTGGCATGGCATTGAATCTGTATATTGCTTTTGGGAGTATTACCATTTTCACGATATTCCAGGAACATGGAAGATCTTTCCATTTTTTTTTTTGTTTTGTTTTCATTATACAAATCTTTCACATCCTTGGCTAGTGTTACTCCAAGGTATTTGATTTTTTTTTGAGACTATTGAGAACAGGACTTTTTTACTGATTGTTTTTTCTGTGTGTAAATCATTTGCATACAGGAAGGCTACTGATTTTTGTGTGTTAATTTTGTATCCTGCCACTTTGCTAAAGGAGTTGATCACCTTCAGTAGTTTAGTGATACTGTTCTTTGGGTCTATTACATCTAAGATCATGTCATCTGCAAAAAGATATAGTTTAACTTCTTCCTTTCCAATTTGTATCCCTTTTATGTGTTTCTCCTGTCTTATTGTATTTGCTAGTACTTCAAGGACTATGTTGAAGAGCAGTGATGAAAGTGGACACCCTTGTCTTGTTCCAGAATTTATTGGGAACTCCTTGAGTCTTTCCCCATTGAGTATGATTTGGGCTTTAGGGGATTTGTATATGGCCTTTATAATGTTGAGGTATAGGCCTTCTATTCCAAGTTTCGGCAGTGTTTTAATCATGAAGTGGTGCTGAATTTTGTCAAAGGCTTTCTCTGCATCTATTGAAATAACCATGTGGTTTTTGTGGCTGAGTTTATTAATGTGGTGGATTATGTTGATTGATTTCTGTATGTTGAAGCAACCCTGCATTCCTGGGATGAAGCCTACCTGATCCAGGTGGATAATACTTTGGATGTGTTGTTGGATTTGGTTTGTGAGGATTTTATTCAGAAGTTTTGCATCTAAGTTCATCAGGGATATAGGTCTATAGTTTTCTTTTCTAGATTTATCTTGGTCCAGTTTTGGTATTAGAGTGATACAAGCATCATAGAAGGAGTTTGGAAGAACTCCGTGTTTAATCACCAATGTGATTAAAGAGCTTCAGAAGGAGTGGTTTCAGTTCTATGATGAATGTTTGGTAGAATTCAGCTAAAAATCCATCAGGACCTGGACTTTTCCTTCTGGGGAGATTTTTAATTACATTTTCAGTTTTGGTGGATGTGATAGGTTTATTAAGAATTTTATTTGCTCCTGATTTAGCTTTGGTAGATGATAACTGTCCAGGAATTCATCCATTTCATCTAGGTTCTTCAGCTTTGTGGAGTATAGGTTTTGGAAGTAACACCCAATTATTCTTCCAATTTCATTGGTGTCTGTTGTGATCTCACCATTTTCATTTCTAATTTTATTGATTAGGGCCCTTTCTTTTTTTCTGTTTGGTTAGGTTGGCTAGGGGTTTGTCAAGCTTGTTTATTTTTTCAAAGAACCAGCTCCTTGTTTCATCAATTTTTTAAATTGTTTTTTTTTTGGTTTCTATTTCATTGATCTCTGACCTGATCTCAATTATTTCTTTTTGTCTTAAGTTACAAGGGTTGGTTTGTTCCAATTTTTCCAGTGCCTTTAGCTGGTTGGTTAAGCTGTTAATTTGGGATCTCTCTGTCTTTGTTATGTAGGCATTCAGTGCTATAAAATTTCCCCTTAGGACAGCCTGCATTGTGTCCCATAGGTTTTGGCATGTTGTACTTTCATTATTATTTATCTCAATAAAATTTTCAATTTCTGTTTTACTTTCTTGAACTACCCATTCATTATTTAATAAAATATTGTTCAGTCTCCAATAGTTAGTGCATTTTCTATTTTTTTCTCCCATTGTTTATTTCCAGCTTCAGTGCATTGTGGTCTGATATGATGTAGGGTGCTATATAAATTTTCTTAAATTTATTTAGACAAAATTTGTGACCTAATATGTGATCTATTTTGGAGAATATTCCATGATCTGCTGAGAATAATGTATATTTTGTAGAGTTGGGGTGGAAAATTCTATATATGTCTGTTAGGTCTAGTTGGTCTATGGTCTTATTAAGTTCTATTACTTCCCTATTGATCTTCTGTCTGGTTGATCTGTCTATAGTTGATAGTGGTGTATTAAAGTCTCCAACTATGATGGAATTGGAGTTTATTTTAGATTTGTTTTCCAATAATTTTTGCTTTATAAAATGTGGGGCACCTGTATTTGGTGCATACATGTTTATGATTGTGATATCTTCTTGTTGGATCATTCCCTTGATGAGTAAGAAGTGGCCTTCCTTGTCCTTTTTAGTTAATTTTAGTTTAAAGTCTATTTTGTCAGATATTAGTGTAGCCACTCCTGCTTGTTTTTTATTTCTATTTGCTTGGGATATCACTTTCCATCCTTTCAGTCTGAGGAGGTTTTTATCTTTCGAGATGAGATGGGTTTCTTGGAGGCAACAAATGGAAGGATCCATCTTTCTGATCCATCCTGCTAGCCTGTGTCTTTTTATGGGATAGTTGAGACCATAATATTCAAAGTTAAAACTGTGAGACTTGACTCAATACCTGCTATGGTGAAAGGTTTACAAGATTTGGTGCCTCATGTCACCTCTAGGCTTGGTTATCATGCCAACCTCTAGAGGGCTCTTGGGGTTGGTTGTTTGGCTCTTGTGTGTGGAATATTTCATGTAGAATTCTCTGTAGGTTTGGTTTTGTGTCCATGTAGTTGTAGAGTTGGTTTTTATCATGAAATATTTTCCTTCTTCCTTCCATTATTAGGGAAACTTTTGCAGGGTACATAAGTTTGGGTTGAAAGCCATAGAGACTGAGACTTTGAATCACTCTATTCCAAGCCCTTCTTGCTTTCATGGTTTCCATGGAGAAGTCTGATGTGACTCTGATGGGTTTGCCTTTATATGTGATTTGCTGTTTTTCCCTCACTGCTTTTAGAATCCTCTCTTTGCTTTCAATGTTAAGGGTTTTTACTATTATGCGTCTTGGGGAAGTTCTTCTTTGTTCCAGTCTGTTTGGTGTTCTGTGTGCTTCCTGTATCCCCTCTATGCCTTTTGTCTGACTTTCTTCCCCCTCTGGTATCCCCATGATCTGGAGATCTGGCCTCGAAGGGTATCACAAAGATATCTCATATTTTGTCCACATGTTTTTTTGAACCTATTCAGATTTTTCATTTCCCTTTCTTCTGTTTTGTCTTCCACATCTGAGGATCTGTCTTCCCAATTATTGACTCTAGTGGTGAGGGATTCTAGAGAGGTTTTTATTATTTCCATTTGGTTCTTGTTTTCTGATACAGCTTTTTGAATTGCATTTATCTTTATGTTGAATTGTATTTTCATTTCAAGGTTTGACTTGCTTACTGCTTCCTGATACTCATTCGTGTATTTGCTTATGTCTTTTTTCAGTTTGGTTAGCTGATTCTTGAGTTCTTCAGTTTGCTGGTTTACCTTTATTTCAGACACTGATTTACCTAAGTTCATCTGTTTCTCCTCAATTATATTAAGCCTGGTGGCAAAGCTTGTGTGTTGGCTCTGTACCATTGCTCGGTGATTTTCCATACTTGCTTCTATTTCCATCTTTAGCCTCTTCATTGGGTCCATGTCACTTTTATCCGGACTTAGTGTCATCTCATTGTGTGCATGCATCTGTACTCCCTCTTTCATAGTTTCACTGTTGGCTTCCCAATTGGGACTTGGTGGGTTTGGTATGTGTACTCAGCTGGCATGTTCTTCTTGTGTTGTGCTCTTCCCATTGTGGATCCACTTGGAGAGGTTGGGGGCACTCACTTGGTTTTTCTGGGACTGTTTGTGCCCTGAGATATGCAGCTGGCCTGATGTGTGTGCTGGGGCTGGTGGTTGGGACTTAGTGAACCCTCAATCTAGTGCCTTTGCTGGCTAGTGTGAATCCGAAGCACTGGCAGACAGAAGCTGTGCCTGCATTTGTGTGTAGAGCTGCAGGTGGGGTGCACCCTCAGAATGGAGCCTGCTAGCAAGGGTGCTTGCTAGGCTGTGCTCCTGCACATGGGAGCCTACAGGATAGGCCATGGGTGGTGCTGTGCTCACAAGCCGGTGTGGGTACAGGCAGGACTGCACCTGTAGGGAGGGAGCCTGCATGCAAGGCTGCTGGTCATGAGATCTGCCTGAGAATGGCCTTGGCCTGCCTGACAGCTACAGGGTGGTGCAGGGTTCCTGGTACCTGCCTGAGGCCTCCTTGCCTGCCTGGTGGTTACGGGGTGGTGAGGGGACCCTGGTATCCCCCTGAGGCTGCCCAGAGGTGGTGCCAGGTCCCAGGTACCCTCCTGAGGCTACTGAGGCTGCCCGGAGGTGGCGCGGGATCCCTGATACCCACCTGAGGATACCTGAGGCTGCTCAGAGCTGGCTCGGGGTCCCTGGTACCCACCTGTGTCTGCCCGGAGGTGGCAGGGTCCCTGGTACTCGCCTGAGGCTGCCCAGAGGTGGCATGGGGTCCCTGGCACCCCCCCATCTGCCTGGAAATGGTACGTGGTCCCTGGTACCCACCTGATGCTACCTGAGGTTGCCCAGAGGTGGCATGGGGTCCCTGGTACACGCCTGAGGCTACCTGAGGCTGCCCAGAGGTGGGTCCCTGGTACCCCCCTGAGGCTGCCTGACCTATCCGGTGGCAGCTGAGGTCCACGTGGGCTTCTAGGAACCGGGTTAGGTCTGCTTGCCCATGGACCAGCATCTACCTGTGTGTGAGGGTGGGACGGGGACAAGTGTACCCGTGAATCGGGCTCTGCATGGGAGGGAAGAGCCCTGGGAGGGAAAGGTGCCCAGTGGCAAGGGCTCAGGTCAGGAGCCGCTGGAAGGACACAATTGGTGATGGAGAGAGATTGCGGAGCAGAGAGCCATCAGGAACCGGTCTGGGCTGGTGTGGGAGCTGGGGAGGGGGTGTGCTTTGGGTAGGGGCAGGCTGGGATCTGGGGTCTGGATCCCAGATGGATTCTCAAACCTTTATGGGGAGTGTCCTGTGGAGGATGCTACTCATCTGCCATCTTGCTCTGCCCCCCTGCCCTTTTTATTGGTTATGTCTCTTTAATCTCTCTCTTTTTTTCGAGGTAGGCTCTCACTCTAGCCCAGGCTGACTTGGAATTCACTATGTAGTCTCAGGGTGGCTGTGAACTCATGGTGATCCTCCTACCTCAGCCTCCCGAGTGCTGGGATTAAAAGCGTTCACCTTTTAATCTCTTTTTTATCCAGACTGAGCATATTGTGTGTGTGGGGGGGGGAATCATTCCAGATAATGAACCAGCAACAGTGATCAAAACAGGACCAGGGCCTTTATGGGGAGAATGGACTTGCGTTTTCCTGAAATAAGCCCCATTTGTCAATTACCTTGGGAAGCTTTAAAGAAGGGACATTTACTTTATTTGGTCTTTTAAATCCCTGTCAATCACCAAAATAACTTCACAACACAGCTAAAGTCCCAGGACCCCTTTAGAGGTGACCTACCTGCTCATATGACAGAGGCTTCTGTCTTGGGAATCCTGGGGATAGACGGAGAAAGCTCAACTCACCCACAACAAAAAGCCGCACAATCAGCACGGAGCCTAAATTTGTCCCCAAGATTCAATTAAGACCAATCCAGTTCCCGATTAAAGAATCTGACATCCATCCAGGCATAAATATTTATGCCCGATAGGTTTTCTCCTTAACAGCAAAACAATGTGCAGTGACAACATTAGGAATATGAATACATTCCTACTGATGACTCCATTATCACTACTAATAATAACCGTTTCTTCATGTGTCACACCGAGACATATGCAAATGCAGGGCTCATCTGTCAGAAGCACTTGAAAGTGGACGGGCAGGTCTGTCACACGCCTTGGGTGCAGCCAGCCAGACCTCATTTTAAGTACGATGGGGCCATGTACTCATTTGCTGGTATAATGCTCTGTGCTCATGTATCACCCTTCACTCAGAGATCACAAATCAGTTTGGCAGAAGCAGCCAGTGCCTCCATGAAGCCCAAACATCTGGATGAGAAGTGAAAAATCCAGTCTTTCATCAAGTCAGCCAGCCAGACATTCCCCCCCCCCATATATTTGTTTAGTGCCTACTGTCTTAGGCGGGTGTCTCATCTACATGCAGTCGAACATCCGGATGAAAGACTGATTTCTTTTCATAACTCATCTAGAAATTTGGGGACCAGGAAAATACCATGCTCCTCACAACATCTGCAGCATCTGTTACTGGTTTTAGAGGTTTCAGATTTCTTGTGGGCACTGATTCTTGGAATCATGCAAAGCCTATTCCAGAATACTGGTGATGTCTAGTGTCTGGCCTTATGTTTCTAACCTCCAGAATTTCTAAAGGTATGGACAACTGAGGATAACCCATCATTTTTTTTCTAAATTATGTGCCCCCAAACTATAAAGATTTATTCTAAATTGGGATTTAAGGGTGAATCATACTGTGAGCATGAAGAACTTACCACAGTACCCATAGCCTCATTACTTACCAAAAGCATATAATGACAAATTGTATGTCAGCCATGGAAACAAGCAAGAGATGCCATTTATATGTCAGAATGACCAAAAATTTCTTGCCAGATATAGTTCAGAGGAGAAGGGATGGAAGGTTAAACCTACACAAGCAATTGGTTCCCACATGTAAAGCAAGAGTTTGTTGGAGAAGGTTCTGAAAAAGAAGCTGTAGACAACATTATCATCAACAAGGGAGACTTATTGGAAGGGAAGAGGATTTGGGGAGATACATCTGGTACTCACCAGTCATCTTGGGTGGTCATGGCAGGCATTGTAAACTTATTTTTGGCACGAGTGCCAGGCAGAGAGTAGTGCCCCTGCAGGACTGACTTCTGATTGAATAACTTCTGTCAAGGAGGGTGGGCATGGCACAGTGACCGTCTGGCTGCCTCCAAACAAAGGAGGGCATTATTTATGGTGAAATGATGAAACTCGTCCACTTTAGGCCCCCTCTCCATTTGTCCCAGGCTGCTTGACTTTTACAATGGGCAATGATAATAAAAATAGAACCTGCTCTTTGAAGGACCCAGTTAGGAATCTCCATTCTCTCTTCCCAAATCTGTCTCAACTCCAAACTTTGGTTCTTGGTATGAGCAAGAACATTCTCCAAGCATATGAAAGGTAAGGCACATCAAAAGCAGGGAATCTTGTGATCAAGCACTGAATCTTGAGAGAAAACATCTTTAGGCTAGCTATTATCAGAAAAGCAAAGTTCAGAAAAGTTAGTGTGGAGTTTGAGAATATCCTAGAAGATATTATTTCTAAGACCTATGACTAAGCATGAAATAATATAAGATGAGTAGAGACTGGAAATAGATGAGACTATAAGATTACTGGTTCTAAAGCTGGAATGGAAACACTGAAGAGATCCTTAGACAAGCAGAGAAATGTCCAGTAGAAAATCAGCTGTGATGGCATTGCATTTATCAAGGGTCGGCAAACATTCTCAGCCCAGGGCCAGATAGTAAGCTCATGGCTCTGAGAACCTTAAGCCTGTGTTGCTCATCGTTCATGGTTTTTATTTTAATAAGCCTTCACTAACCCACTGGCCAGCAAACAAGCAGAACAAAAACCCTCGCACTGTGCAGTAACAGTCCATGGGTAACATTTACAAATTCATACTCATTGGGATAGCAAGAATGTTCTTAAAGGAGACTACTAAGATTCTAATGAGGATGTGGAGAAGTTGGAACTCACACACTGCCAGGTGAGAGGGCACAATGGTGTGGTTTCTGTGGACAAGAGTTTGGTGATTCCTTAAGAAATTAACATATAGTTATCACATTACCCAAGTCGAATCCCAAATCTATACCCTGAATCTCAAAACATGTGTTCACAGAAGCACTACTCATAATAGCCAAAAGGTGGAGACCACCCACATTTCTGCTTATGAATTCATGGGTAAGCCAAGGATGTAGGAATGACAGAGGATCCAGGCATAGAAAGGGAAGAAGAACTGGTCCATGCTCTAACATACATGAATCTTTAAAACATCATGCTGATTTAAAAAAAAAATCCAGGAATGAAACTGATGGCTTTCATTCACATATAATATCCAGATAGGCAAAGCCATAGAGACAGAAATTAGTTTAGTGTTGCCTGAGGCTGGAGGGAGGGATAGAAATCAGCTACTTAATGGATGGAGGGACCTTCTTTAGGTCTAAGCCGTGGAGTGACAACACAGCATTGAGGATGTACCAAATGCTGTTTGGCATACACTTTAAAGTGCTTAAAATAGAATATGTTATGTTGTGTTTACTTTACCACAGCTAAACAGGTAAAACATTATTTATGAAGGTCATGGGTTTCATTGGACCCAAGTGTGTCTATTTGCCAGTCATTCTCTATCTTCCTTGCCCACTGGTAGCTACAAGCCCCGTGTTACTATTGATCACTTGAGAAGTGTGGCTGAGCTACTCTACTTTTATTCTATTTCATTTAAATTAGGCCCGTTGAAATAGCCACATGTGGCTTGTGGTTACTGTTTTGAATAGCATGACTCCAGAAAGCTCAATAACAGAATGAGAAGGAAAAGTCTAAGAACGTTTCATACTCAGAGGAAAGCTACCTTTTTCAAATAATGATTAGATGAAAGATGGCTGATCAAGGAAACCCAGGAAGACAGAAAAGAAAGACAACTAAGAGGAAAAATCTAGGGAAAAAAAGAGAAGTGAAAAACACAGAATTTTTCATCAAGTCAGCAGCCAGCCATCTCAGATTTATCTATGTATATGAATATGAGAAGAAATCTTTATTTAGTTAAGATAGATACACAGACTCAAGAATCCAATGAAGACACTTTCTGACATTGCAGATTTTATAGATCTGGGGAGGTTGCTTTGCTACTTGGATGGGTCAACCATGTAGCATTATCAACACTGAGGAAAGGACATGCCATGTAGAAATTAGTTTGAATTTTAAAGTTACAATTGACTTGCAACCATCACCTATGAATGATTGTTTAGAAAAGGGACAATTACCAGGAGGGTCTCAGCTCTTTTAGGGGAGTTTGGACAGTGGCTAATAAGCTTGGAGAAGAAAATTTAAAAACTCTTATTTAAAAGAATTATTATTCTTATTTATTTATAAAAAATTCTTATTTAAAATTCTGATTTGAAAATTCTTATTTTATCCTAGAATGGTGGCACATGTCTTTAATTCCAGCAGAGGCAGGGGTAGGAGGATTGTTGTGAGATCCTGCCCAGCCTGGGACTACAGAGTGAGTACCAGTTTAGCCTGGGAGACAGTGAGACCCTACCTGGAAAAAAAACAAAACAAATAAAACTTTTTATTTAAGAAGGCAGGCATGGTGGCACTTGACTATAGTCTTGGTTATTTGGAAGGCTCAACAAGGAGGAAGGTTTAGTACAGTAATTAGTGCAGGGCCAGCTTGGGTCACATAGGGAGATCCTGTCACAAAAAAATGAATAAAACCCAATAAATAATTCAACAGAAATGATTCACTTGGCTAACATGGGTGTGATTATTCAAGAGCATAAAAGAGGACTCTTTTAGAATTTCAGAAACACAATCATTTAAAAGATGCAAGTTAGAGGGCTGGGAACATGTAACTCATTTGGTAATGTGTTTGCTTGGCATACCCAAGGCCCTGCCTTCAATCTCTAGGACTGTGTAAACTCATCATGGTGTCACATGCTTACAATCCCAGCACTTGGGGAGGTAGAGGCAGGAGGATCAGAAATTTAAGATCTTCCTTGGATACATAGGCAGTTTGAGGAAATCTTGGGCTAGAAACCCTGTCTCAAAAAAAAAATCACTCTGAAAGGCAGAGGGTCTGATCATGAGTTCAAGGTCGGTCTGAGCTACATAGAGAATCCTAGGCCAGCCCAAGCTATATAGTGAAACTTTTCTAAAATGAAAAAAAAAAAAAAAAGAAGAATGGGAGATCATGGTGTGACATTAATTCTAGTTGCTATGGTTATCATAGAATTCAAATGCAAAAGTAAATGCATTAACAATGTAAAGCTATTTTACAGTTAATCTGAAATCTTATATTGCAGCAATGAAACTTGGTAAGGAAAGAAGGTAAACTCAGGCTGACTCTCTCTTGTGTGTACATGTTGAAGTGTACTTTTTTAGGTCACGAGACACTTTCTCCAGGCAATTTTTTGCAACATGCTACTGATGTCAGCTTCTCTCCACACCGTTTCACCTCAGTCATTTGATGGTATTAGAGACAGCCTTATCAGGAGGGATGGCAGATTTCTCCCTGAATCTGATGATATTTATTCTAAAAGTCTATCTCTTGTCACCTCACAGGCTTCTGACATCCAGTGAGATCTGGCGAGACCTCAGTAGCGATCACATAGCTTGTATTATTTCTCATGCCCAGCCTTAACAGATTAGTTCATTTATAAATTATGTGTATTTCTACATGTATCCAGAGGGAAGCTAAACACACCTTGAACTATGAAGAACTTTCCTTATCAGTGAGTAGCCGTATCCAGTTGACAAGGTAACCAAGGGCCTTGTAAATTGAGGAGAACAAATTTTTGTTTAACCCAAAGGATGAAAGAAAGAAATTTCAACCATAGCAGATTTGGCATGTAGCTAGACATCTGGTGACAGACAAAACCTAAAGTTTCATTTATCATCTCATTCTTCAGGCTTCCCAACAGGAATAGAAAAGAGCCCTTCAAAGCAAGCTAGAGTAGACATGTCAGTTACCACGAGAAAGGCAAATGGGGTCTGGAGAGATGGCTCAGTGGCTAAAGGTGCTTGCTTTCAATGATGGCCCAGGCTTGATTCCTCAATACCTATGTAAAGCCAGATGCATGAAGCGGTGCATACCTCTGGAGTTCATTTGCAGGAGAAAGAGGCCCTGGCATGCCCAATTTCTCTCTTTCTCTTTCAAATAAATAATAAATAAATAAAAATATAAAGGCAAATGGCTTAAATTCTATAATTAAATGATAAATTAAAATGAATCAAATATCCACATTTATTTATAAAAGTTACATCTGAAAGTTTATGGAGAAAGATTAAAATCAATATTCTTAAAAATATATTTAGGGCATAAGCAAACAAATAGATATTAGGTATAGAAAATTGATACCACCCAACGTACAATTTAAAGGTCAATACACTATATGGGACAACAGTGGTTAATGTTGATAAAAATCATTAAGTGAAAACATGCTGTAATAACCGTGATTCATTTTATTCTATTACCTGGAATGTGATTTTTTTAAGGCAGGGGGTCTCACTCTAGCCTAAGCTGACCTGAAACTCACTCTGTAGCTCAGACTGGCCTTGAACTCATGGTGATCTTCCTACCTCAGCCTGAGTGCTGGGCTATCACATCCAGCTCTGAAAAGTGTCTTGTTGAGATATGAATGATATTGGTTACTGCTAGGCTTGTGGGACAGAGTTCTTGCTTCTGCATTGAAACATTCCCACCCAAGAGAGGAAGGAAGTTTATAAAACTGAGGAAGTTAAAGAAACTTAGGAGATTCAGAAAGTTATGATTCCCAAGGTTGCCAAGCAACGGGAGACTCCTCAGTGGAACTGCCTACAAGTTGAACATGGAGCTTTCCTGCCAGTGATGTCGCTGCCTTTGAATCACCCTTCCACCTGTAAGTGTCCCCTCAATAATATTTTTACAAGTAACCCTGGATAAACTCATTTGTTTACCAAATTGTGCTTGGGTGGAATTATTCATATGCCCTGTCGTTAATAGGGAGAGGAGCCCCTCTGCTGTGTCTGGAGACAGCAGACAAAGCTTGTAAGCTCCTGGGCACAGGCTGTATTGCCCCATCTTTTTGATAACCTGGTACCATTTTTCAATGATGTCCATGGCAACGAGGGAAATGGTGGAAAACTTCTTGGGTTGGCAGGCTCTCTCTGGATGAGTCCTCACTCCTCTCTTTACCTTATTAGAGTCAGCCAGCCAATGAGGGCTCACATGGAGCCTAACTACATCTCTGTGCATAGCTTCCTTGGAAGCAGTCTCTCCTGCCCTTTGGGGGGGGGTAGACCTGCTTATGCCTCCCAGATACACTCACTGCTCCTGCTTCCAAGAACCACTGCTTCTGCTTGACAGTCACTGGCCCTGCTTCTGTACCTTTCACTTTCGTCACTTTCTCTCCATTGTCAACCTGCTCTTGGTATACCTCGGAGATCTGCTCTCAGGTGACACCCGGAGGCCTATCAACCCCTCTCAGCTGGCATCCTATCTCCGTTAGGAACTCAGATCTGTCACTGTCATTTTCACCAACAAGAACCATTCCTGGTCAGCATTATCACCATGGCCAGGAACTTCTGCCTTTTCAGTTGAGCTGTCCTTCTGTGTGAATAAACTCCTCCTCTTTGCTTCATTCTTCATGGTGGCTAGGCAAGGACCTGACAGAAGAATCAACTGTATCCCCATTAGTATCTCACATTAGGTGAATAAACATTTATTCACGTCTCCCCATGCAATGTCCTCAATAAATACTTGAATGAATAAATCCATCTATGGGGACCTGCCATGATCTTAATTTGCTCATTTGTGTAAATAAAGATAATAATCTTTGCTCTTTCATGATGTTAGATGAAATAAGACTGTGGATATATGTAAAGCTTTGACATCATGAAGTCTGAGTAAATTACTGCAGCTATAATCATCCTATTATTAGTGGAAGAACTGAACAGGATTTGAGTTGATGGAAAGCACATGAAAAAAGGCAGAGATTGATGGGGTGCCTGGTATTTTCTTCTCTGTGGCAGGAGCGATGGGAGTCAGAAAAGAAGAGGATGTACAAGAGAGAAGGGAGACTTGGAAGGGGGGATGGGTGACCCAGTTGGACCTGCTGTTGAAGGTTAGTAAGTACATCAACAGAGCTGCTTGGAACCCCTTCCTGAACACAGGGTGGGATCCTCCAGGTTCCTATATCTTTCTTTAATTATCTTCTTCCTTTTGAATCTCTGGAGCTCATGTTTTCTGAAAAAATCTCATTTCGGTTCCTTCTCTTTTTCCCATGAAGTTTTCTAGCTTCATTCCTCCATTTTTTTTTCATCCAGCATTTCCCTGAGATTTGACCCAAAGATGTTTCTGGAGCATCAACCTCTTGTCAGGGCAGCAGGAGGAAAGTGTGCTCTGAGCCCATGAACTGCATCCTCTGTACCCCGTGCTCTGTCCTGTGTTTCACACTGATGTCTGCTTCAATACCACCTGAGCTGCTGAATCCAGATGGGAGACTTCCAAAACAAGGGAAGGGAAATGAAAGCAGGATTTTCCATTGAAAGACTTAACACTATGTTATGACTGCCTAGCAGGTACTCTGAGAGGAAGCAGAAAAAGCAGTCCTGTGCACGGCTCCGGGGAAACTCAATTTTCTTGGAAGAAACAGACAGGAAATTAGCAAGCAAACTAACATACAAAGTGATGATGAACCAGAAATATGCAAAAGGTTGAGACAAGATTAAAAGCGCTCAGAGTTGCAATTTGTTCTCCTTACACTGGGTGGTGAGTGCCAGAGCTTAGCCAGGTGCAAATATTGGCTTTTCAGGTCTTCAGATCAAAGACGAGTTGGATAACTCTAGATTGATGGCCTCCAGCATTTTAATACATCTTTTATTTTGGAATAACTTTAAGTTTGCAGAAGAGTTGCAAAGACAAAGTGCAGAGAATTCCTGGAAACTTTTCATTCTGTTTCTCCAGACATTAACAACTTACCTTATCATAATATTTTGATCAAGCCTGAGGAACTGTCATTAGTAACGAATGGGTCATTTCTAGTAAGTCACAGGTCATTATCAATGTGTATTTCACCTGGTTTTCCACTATTGACTTTCACCCACAGACTTAGGTGTTATTCTGTGATTTGGATAGGATTACTGCATTGGTTGTATCTTCTCCATCGTCTTTTGTGTTTGTTTGTTTGTTTTCCATCATCTTTTTGATCCTTATGGATTCATGTTTTCATGACTTTAACACAGATTTTAAAAAAAGAAGCAGACACAGGGGCCAGAATATTGACCATATATATGAGGTACCAAGAAATACAAAAAGCATTCAAATGGATACCCATCACTGCCCCAGCCTCTGATGTCAGCCAAGCTTTTTGCATATTTTTAATTCATCTCTCCTGGGCATCGGGGCAGAGTCTGCATCTCATAGAAGCCTGTCTCCAAATTAAATTCTTTAAACACAATGGGACCAAGGATGTGCATTTATAAATTACCTATGAGAGTCTATAAACATCAGATTGCTTTTTTTTAAATTTAATTGCCCTTTTTAATATTTAATTCAAAAGACAGGGCTAGGAGAGAGTCATGGAGGAGGTATACGGACTCACTGCAGGAATGTTTTCTGTCTGTCAAATGGACAGCCCGCCCAGAAAGATTAACCCAGATTCCCCCAAAGAAATCTGTGTCAAATTGATGCTGAGCTGGTCTGGCATCGGAGGAGAATCTTGACATGACAAGATTAACCCTCTCCATGCCCTAGGGCTCTGGGAGAAAGTCTTCATAGGTTTGCCTGTGCAGAAGTTTTGCACGTGAGCAGTGTGGTAAAGGAGGAAGTTGGGAATGAGCCACCAGGAGGTGTTATGACTCAGGGGGGATTCCCATGTGATTGCAGTGGATTTGCCACCAAGCTTTTTATCACACAGAAGGCTTGCTGGGAATCTGCCACAGAGGAGGGCTCCTGCGCAATCAGATACCAATGGATGCGCTGTTGCTATCTGCAGTAGTGTGATCTGACTCCTTACCTGACACCAGAGGAGAAATCTAGAGACTTCTGGATCTTGGGACAGCGAATTTTATTTAATGCCAATGAACTTTTATAATGGACTCCTTAATGCCTCTGGGATTATTTTCACTTTTTTTATTGATATCTTTATTATCCATAATTAGATACATTATAAAGTGTGACTTTTTGTTTTATTTCTTGGAGAACCACTTCTGCCCTCTTTTCCTTTCCAGTTCTTTTTTTTTTTTTTTGAGGTAGAGTCTCACTCTAGCCCATGCTGACCTGGATTCACTATGTAGTCTCAGGGTGGCCTTGAACTCATGAACCCATGATGATCCTCCTATCTCTGCCTCCCAAGTGCTGGGATTAAAGTGTGCCACCATACCTGGCTGCTTTCTGCTTTTGCACTGCAACCTTATTCCCTCTTCTCTAGACTCTATGGGTTGGATAACTGCCCAAGTGCTTTTAGAAGCAAAAAGAATGATATCAACTGCTGGTCACTACGCTGATGTTCAAGAAGGAGATGAGGAGACCTGAGATGAGGAGATACACAGAGAACTGTGGGACCAGGAGCTTGCTCTTTGGGGACTGTCAATCAAAATCTCACATTGCTCCTTCTTGCACTGAGATAGGTATTAAAAGTCCAGGGTCTCTCTGCCAAAAGTGAGGAGAAGTATCCAAGAAGGAGCTCCATTGGTCCAGGTGCAAAGGAAGCCCTGGTTCACCTGGTTCAGGCTGCTGCGCTGGATTTCATTTGTTTGAGTGAAAGTTGTATTTTTGTGGTGAACTAGAATGGCCTCTGACCACTTCCTAATTTGTTACTCCTCATGTATGATCAAATCTCCCTTCCAGTTTCTCTAAGCAAAGAATAGGTATGAAATCAGTCTGATTTGAAGTCTAACATTCTCAGCTAACGCTGGGACTGTGATTGACACGTGGAGACTTCATTAGGATGCAGATATTAGGATGTCTCCTATGAATAAAGGCATCTGGTTTGCCCTTGATTTCTGAACTCATCACCTGGGCACTGGAATTTTGTTTGGGTACACAGTGATTACGAGACACTTATTGTCTAATAAACCGCAGTCCTCACTCCTCCCCATTGTCCCGTGTCCTGTATTTTCCTGCTACCTTTGCCTCACATGTACAGATTTGAGTAGTGAGCGGACTCCCAAAAGATATGTCCCAAGCTCACCTCTGTGGCTGTGAGCTTATCGGAAAACAGTCCTTTGCAGATATAACTAAATTAATGATACTGAGTTAAATCATCCTCTGATTAATGTTCTCTCTAAATCCAAAGTCAGGTACCTTTATAAGAGGAAAGGAGGGGGGACACTTGGTTGAGACCCAGATAAGAGCACATTTGAAGATGGAGACAAAGATCACAGTTATCCCCACTGTGGAAGCTGAGAGAGATTAAGAAGGATTCTTCCCTAGAGACTTTAGTAGGAATTTGGCCCTACAAATGTCTGAATTTTGGAATCTTGGCCTCTAAAGGTGAGAATGAAGTGTTAACATGTCTTGTTATGGAAGTCATAAAATAGTTGTATATTTATGTATTTTCTTGCTTTTTAGTTTCTGTGCATTTGTATGTATACATGTGTGTGATATGCTTTTAAGAGACTTATTTTTATTTGTATTTTTTTTACTTTGACAATTTCGTACTTGTTTACAATGTATTATGATTATGTTCTCCCCATTCTCTTACTGACCCCCTTCATCTTCTCAACTATCCCTGGTTGTATTTTTTTTAATATTTACTTATGTAACAGAGAGAGAGAGAGAGAGAGAGAGAGAGAGAGAGAGAGAGAACACCAGGGTAACCACCTTGTGGGTCTGGCTTATGTGGGTACTGGGGAATTGAACCGGGGACCTTAGGCACTGGAGGCAAGTGCCTTAACAGCTGAGCCATCTCTCCAGCCCCCACCTGTTTTTTTCTTGAGACAGTGTCTCACATTGAACCTGGATCTCAGCTAAACTAGCTAGCCAGTAGGTCCAGGAGATTCTCCTGTTTCCACCTCCCCAACCCAAGAACTACAAGTATATGTTCATGTCAAGCTTTCATGTTGGTGGTGGACATCTGAACTCAGGTCCTTATGTTTAGACAGCAAGCATTTCATCCACAGAACCACCACCCCAGTCCAAGCAAAAATCAGCTTTAACTTACTGAGCTCCTGAATAGGAGGAGTTACACACAGTCATTTCTATCTGGCATCACAGACCAAAGAAGTTCCATGGGTACCAAGGAAAAGAAGAAATAAGTTAATAGATAGACGAAGAAATGACTATTAAAATGTACTGCAGGCCCTTGGGCTATGAATGGAGACATATCAAAGGATTCCTATAGCTGCCACCTGGGAATGACCACCATTAGGATCCAGAGGACAGGGACATGAGAGAAGCGACAGTTTGACTCAGATCGCCTGCTTTCTGATAGTTCCCTTCTTGTTGGTTCTGCCTACAGCCACGTTCACCCTCATCTTCAGAGTGCTGATTCATCAGCCCACGACCTTTGTGTAGGTGGTTAGACTTTCTCAGACCTTCAGACAGTTAATTTATCCTTCCAAAATCAATGCTTGTGAAGATCTTATGAAGATTATGGATGCTCAGAGTATTGTACCCTGCTTCGGTTCACACTGCACTCTTAATGTGAAATTGCCTGTCCTTCACCCTGCCTACGAATAATTAGAGCAAATCCCATGGGTGTTGTGTACTTACACATGGTTTTCTGGTCTATGGACCTAGATCTGAGTATAGATGCCCTTTTCATTATGTCCTAGACTATTTCAAACAACTGTGGCTGTTGTTCTGTTTTTATGCTTAGGATGAATCTAATTTGGGAAACATTTATGCTCCTTTCAAATCAACAAAAGCAGCCTCTACTTGAAATATCCATCTGTGTTTTATCAGCCTTTCTGATTGATAGATCTCCCAGTCATTTTTTTTTAATTGCTTCCTATAGACTTTGGATCTTCCATTGAGTCAGTGCTTTTAAGCCATGATTAGAGCCAACACTGAGTCCGATGCAGTGAGAATGAACAGAACACTTTCAAGCAATTGGATAGAACACATCACGTTATGGTAGACAATCTACTTCCTTCAGATTTTGTTGATTTAAATCTTAATTTGACCTAAAACATAGAACAGTGTTTGACCAAGTATCTGGCTGCAATAGTCTAGTCAAGTCGATCCATGAAAGATAGGCTAGAGTTGAGGCTGGCCATGATCCCCAGCAATTCCTAGGACACACCATTTGAAGACAGGAGAATATTGTCAGAGGCTTTTAAAGGAAACCGTTACCTGTCAGAGAGGGTCAGGATCCCTAATGGCACTTGCTAAAGGCATAAATATTCCTGTCCTCTCTAGGTGGCACATGCTGGGGTCTTCAGAGATGCCATGTAATGTCAGGGAAGGGAAGGAAGCCAGACTAGTCGGAGGAACCGGAATGCACCTCCAAAGCCACCTGTACACATGTCCTGACAGAGCTGTCCCATGGTGAGCTGACATTACATCTCCTATGTTCATGCACTGGCTTTGGGCCATCCCTGGAAGCCCATGTCCTGATTGAGGGCAGCTTTGCGCAGCTCAAGGACCTACTCACACCCAGCGCCTGGGCCAGCAAGCTGTTCTTTGCAGGGGAACTTGGGCAGCTCGTTTTCCAGGCCCTTCACTGTAATTCTGGTTCGCTTCTCAGTTGTCCAAAGTAATATCAACATATTCTCTCCAGGTTCCAGAAGACTCCCGGGAACTAAGATGTTTATAAGCGGTCAACTTGACAGCTCCATTTCATTCCTAACCTGACTTGGGTACAGGTGCTGCACCATCAGTCTGAGCATGCGCACACATCACACCTGTGCCTCATTTACAGGCCTCTGGTTGTCCCACACAGATGTGCATTCCCCATTCTTCCATGAGCCTTTCTTGCTAGTCCAACTGGACAAGACAAATGAACAGAACCCCTCTCCCCCCAGAGCCAGTGACCGTGTCCCATTGATGGGACTAAGGCACCACCAGGACCTTGACCGTTCAAATTAGGCTGAGGCCCAGCTCAGCTCATCTAAGTCCCCTTCTCCTGCCTCTATCTGTCATTAATATGTTGGATTTCTCAGCCGGTAAAGGGATAAAATAGTTGATAGCAAATGAATTAGATATCAATTAATTTCCAAAGCAAACCTAATGGGCATTTAAGAAGAGAATTTAATGTCTCATTTACCCTCTATAGCTATCTTGTTAAATGCCAATTAAGTATCTAAATATTTCCTACAAGCTTAATGAATTATAATAAGTAATAAGTGATTACCACTTTTCCCTATGATCTTGGCACTCTCAACTTCTGGTGCAATGATATTCGATTTTTTTTCTTGTTCTATTTATAATATAGATAAAATAGACTCTGACCTTCTTAGCACGAGCTGCCTTATTTAGCAATAAAGAACTACATTCATGGTCAATTATGAATATAAGAAAATATCAAAGTGCGTACCACTAGAGAATATGAGTAATGAGATTATTTTATTTGAAAATAAAGTGGGCAGTACTAACACATTATCTATAATAAATGCCTAATGTCTCATCCCCCCCCCAGTGGCTGCTAACCCTCTCTCTAACCCTGAAAACCATTTTGAAACACTAGGGTAGAAAGTGTATTTACAAACTTGAACATGAGCCAGTAAGTATGTGGTTGTAATTGATGAGGATGCAAAGACCTAAAGCCAGGTTAGGCAAGACGCTCAGTCTCAAGGTCTAAAATGGGAAAAATAGAGAAGCTCTGATCTGGGTCATGGTTTTCAGATTTCCTCAGCCGCTCTGGGGAAGAGAGCAAACTCCAGTTCTGCCCTGCCAGGCTCTGATGCCAGACAGTATTCCATGGATTGGGAGTAGAGTCCTAAGGAGCAGTGGGTTGCTGCTCCGTGTTCAGGAGGGTGCTGGTCCTCAGCAGGACACACAGATAGTAAAAAGGGGGTGCCTGCAAATGAGGTTTGGTGGGGGTGGGCAGAGGTGGGAAACGCCTGCTGGACATCTCATGAGCAGTCTGCCCTGCATGCCATGAAGGGTGTGGGGGTCCTTCAGAGCAGGGCCAAGGGAGCAGCTCTGCACAGAGGGCAGCTGGTCGTGAGGTGGATGGTAAGGGCATGCGGCCTCAGCTTCACCTACCGCATGCTTGCATTGTGAGCTTAGGCAAGTGCTTGCCTCAGAGTCTCCCTTCTCTGTGAAACAGGAAGAGAACAGCTTCTTGGGCTTCTAGGAAGAGCAGGAGAGAGCGAGAGGATGGTGTATTCGAAGCCTGCAAGATGATGCTGCAAAGACCACATCCACTAAGTACCATTACACTTGGTAGACTAATGATAGTGATATATCGATGATGATGAGGAGGTCACTTTATTTCTGTTTTTAAAGTAAGGGCCACTTGTTTGACAACTTTTCCTTCTTTTTTTAAAAAAATATTTATTATCCGTAATTAGATACACTGAATGAGCAAATAATGTGTTGATGTCCCCAGTTCCCCGATTTCCCTCTTCCCTGTCCCCAATCAGCTGGGTATCCTCCTCTGTGGGCAAACTGGATCAGTCCTTGGGGTAGGGGTTTTGGACAGCCTAGGAGACAACCCGGTTCCACCCCCTTTGTATGTTGTTACTGAGGGGGGCCATGTCTCTGGACATTCTCCCCCACCATGGCTCTTACAATCTCTTCCGCTCAGTTCCCTGAGTCATGGTGGGTGAGTATTAAGGCTGCTTTATTGTTGAGGTCTTCTTAGGGGGTCTCTGTACTTCTGCTTTAGGTTGTGTTGAAAACCGTTGGTGTCTGTCTCACTGGCTTATCCTGGGTTGACTGGTTGGCTGTGGTTATGGGTCTCTTGCTTATCCCACCGCTCTCTGTGGGGTTCCATGTGGATCCTCCGCGGTAGGTCTTTTCCTTCTTAAAGTTAGTTCAATCACCATGGTCCTGAAACACTCACCGCTCCATGTGTGGTACATGTGTGTCTTTTCTGATAATGTGGCCACTGTGTAAAACATCCCCATTGTGACCTTGAAAGAGGGAAGCCCATATGTTTTTTTTACTTGTTATTTATTTATTTATTTATTTTTATTGTCCATAATGAGTTACAATATTTAGTGGGCAAACAATGAGTTATTATCCCCAATTCCCCGCTGCCCTCTCCTCCCCAATCCGCTGGATAACCTCCTCCATGGGTCGTCTGGATCAGTCCTTGTGACAGGGGACCATGGATAGCCTAGTATTCAGCCAGGTTCTCTTGGCCATGCCTCTGGATAGAAAATAGAGGGTGGAGAGAAGGCTCAGCAGTTAAAGGTGCTTGCTTGTAAAGCCTGAAAGCCTGGATTCAATTCCCGGTATCCCCATAAAGCCAGATGCACAAAGTAGCACATGCATCTGGAGTTTGTTTACAGTGGCAATAGGTACCCATATTCACTCTCTCTGTCTCAAATAAATAAATAAAAATATCAAGACAAACTAGACAATGAAGGGAATGCTCAGTAATTACCACAATGCAATCACTTCTTCTCAGATACTTTGTCAAATACCTTGTTCCCAACAAGCACTGCAAGGCCAGCAGGTGCCTCTCAGTGGAGGATGGGGAAGCAAACACCTTCTTGGTTCCCAAGGACAGTTCTGTTCCTCAATGAGGCCATTCATCCCAGCCCCACACAATTACTGTCGCTTACACAAACAGTTATGGGACATTCAGATGACAAATGTTAAGCGGCCATTCAAGTCACGTTTTTGAAAAATATTTTTATTACAGGAAGATGCTCATGATGTAGCATTTAAAAGTGGGGGAAAAGGCAGGAAGCAAATCAAAAGCAACAGAGACAATTACCAGTAAAATCGAAGCTTCCTTCCTCCCACCTTAAGGCTTGCCTCAGCAAAATATCAAGTAGAAGGGGGGGAAAAAAAGCAAGACAAAGAACCAACGAAGTTCAAATGCATTGGCCAGAAATGTGGTCTTTGGGATGGCACATAGACATGGCTTGGTACCAGGGAGGGAGTTCCACTGGTCATAACATTGCAAAAACAACAAAAACAAACCTTATTCCTTAAAATCTCTTTCAATCACTTTTCCCAGTGTTTGATTCCTGCCAGGAGTTGGTTAAATTATTCCTCTTTCTAGTCTGTCTTTCTTTTTAGCTCTAAAACACTAATTCATATATCTGTTTGTGCCACTGTCTCCTTGCTTGCCAAATCCCTCTTTCTTTCCTCACATCCACCTCTGCCTCTTCTCAACGTATAGCCCAGTTACTGATGGGCAAATGCACTCTGGAACCTCAGAGTCTGGTTGTGAATCCTACTTGGGAAGTTGTAGTCTCGTGTTTTCTTGGATGATTTTTTTTCTTTTTGTGTTTATTATTTTCCAGGAGAAAAAGGAGGGAGAGAGAGACAGAGAGAGAGAAAGAGAGACAGAGAGACACAGAGAGAAAGAGAGAGATAAAAAGAGAGAGACAGAGAGAAAAAGAGACAGAGAGAGAGAGAGAGAGAGAGAGAGAGAGAAGACAGAGAAGTGGGGTGCCTACACCAGGAAGCGGGAAAGCCAAATGGGATCAAGAGAGGGCCAGAGAGAAGGTTATGGGAAGAGGCGAGAAACTGCTTTGCCAGGGAGAAGTCTTGGGTAGTGTGCTGACGTAATGATTAAGCAAGGTGGCATTTCCTTCTTCTTACCTCAGATGTATCCTCAAACCATAACAGGTGGTACTCCCAAAAGCCCAAACCTGGTCTGAGCGTGGCCAGATGGGAGGAGAAAGAGCGCTCAGGGACTCTTACATAGACCACAATAGATTTATGAGAAATTTTAGTTTTAGTCTTTGAGCTATTTCCACTTTCCAAAATGAAAGGAAAATGCTAGTTTAAGAAAAACTGACCAGTAGCAGATGCCCACTGCATGTGATGCCTAGTCTTCTGTTGCTGTAGACGGTACCCGGGCATCACTGCCCTGTGTGATCATTGCTCACCACCAAGATTAGTTTCCTGCCTCACTCCCACCAACCACTTAGACTAAAGTTCTCCATCTGCTAAAGTTCTTCACAACAATTCCTCTCAAACTTTACTGTATCTAAAAATGTAAGGTCTGGGGCCTGGAGAGATGCCTTAGTGGTTAAAGGCACTTGCCTGCAAAGCCTGATAACCAGTGTTGATCCCCAGTACCCACATAAAACCAGATGCCCAAAGTGGCACATGCATCTAGAGTTTCTTTGCAATGGCAGAAAGCCCAGGCAAGCCCATTCTCTTACTCTGTCTGTCTGTCTCTCTGCTTGCAACCAAATACATTTTAAAAATTACAAAAATGGATGCTCTTGTTAAAATTGAGAGGCTCTATAAATCAGCAGCTGTCAAGAAAATGCCACCTCCCCCGAATTCCTACTGAAGTAACTAAGATGTAAGTGACTAACAATACCAATAGTCGTTGAGGATGGGATTCTAGTTAAATTCGCACACACTACTGAAGGGGAAGTATGATGTAAAACTATTGTGGAAAACTGTTTGGCAGTTTCTTTAAAAAGTTATACACATATTCACAACGTCTGGTCGAGCTCTCCTACTCCCAATTGTTCCCCTCGTCTGCAAAATGAAATCTGTCCCCACAAAGACTCAGATATGAACAGAGAACTGCTCGAGTCATAGTATAATCATGTGGAAATTCCAGAGAGCTAACAACCGGTCATGGTGGAAAAGTACTCAGCAGCCACAAGAAGAATAGTGCTGAGAACGGAACTCAGTAGTAAAGTGCCTGCTTTGCACAAAAGAGGCCTTGGTTTTGCTCCCCAGAAGGTAAGAGGTAAAATGATCAATAATGAAAAAAAAATGTATAGAAAAGAAAAAACAGATCAGCAACGCCAATGAGGACCAGGTGTCTTTGGGGGTGTTTTGATTGTCATGGCAGTTTCATGGGTAGAGATATCAAAACTGATCAAAATGTGTTCTTTAACTGGATGTGGCTTATTGTATATGAATATTATTGAAGTAGAAAGAGGGGACCTAGGGCCGGGTGTGGTGGTGCACTCCTTTAATCCCAGCACTCAGGAGGCAGAGGTAGGAGGATTGCTGTGAGTTCAAGGCCACCCTGAGAACATAGTGAATTCCAGGTCAGCCTGGATTAGAGGGAGGCCCTACCTGGAAAACAAAACAAACAAACAAACAAAATGAATAAAACAAAAAATTGGGGGGACTGAGGAGATTCTGACCCTGAAATTGGCCTGTCAGCATGTTGGCCTGGAGTCCTGGTTGTTATAGAACCTCCTGTCCAAGGACTAAATCCCAGGAAATAAGGCTTTGGGATGCCTTCTCCTCACTTTTTCCACTTACAGTCAACAACCCTGTGCTGTCCCATTTTGTCAGTAAGGAACTCCCTCTAGCCATGTGCCTTTACTCCCCAAATGGACACACTTGTGTGGGGGAAACGTGGGTCTCAGGCTATTCCCACCCACCTGGAAGCTCTTACAATCTTTCCACCCTCTCTTCCACAATATTCCCTGAGCCTTGGCAGGCAAGCTAGGGATCTGATTAACAACCTCTGTAACTATCTCCCAGAAGCAGTCTCATGACAGCCATGAAGGCTGTCTCTCTAGTGACACATTTGGCTTCTTCGTCTCATTCTAGCTGTGGTCCATATGCGGCCCAAGGCTCTGCTCAACAAGTCACAAATGAAAATAGTTTAGGGATCTTAGAATACAATTAAATAGTTGAAATGATGGATGCCATATCACTTCCAAATTCCTTTTATACTTTCCCAAACAGGATAACTGCATAAGAGAAGGTATCCGATAAGGTTGAGGACCCTCCCTTTATCTCAATGTCTCTTCAAGATGCTGGCAATGCACCCAGAAGGAGACTACGGCCTGCTGCCTTTCTGTCAGTATTTACACAGAATTTGTCCACTTTTTTTAAAAAAAGCTCTGCTTCTGCCTGGCATGTTGGCCCATGCCTTTAATCCCAGCACTTGGGAGGCTGTGGTAGGAGGATCGCAGTGAGTCTGAGGTCAGCCTGGGTCTACAGAGTGAGGTCCAAGTCATCCTGGGCTAGAGCGAGACCCTCCCTTGAAAAAGCAAAAGAAAGAAAAGTTCTCCTCAAGTATCCATATTACATAAGGTGGATACCTGTTATTTTTCCCTTAGGATTATGGATTCCATAAATTCCTATAAACAGAGAATTTAAGAAACATGGCCCTAGAATCAAGCATTATATATAATTTTTAGTCCTTAGCATATTGGTTGACTGGTAAATTTCTCAAACAAAACCAGTGTAAATACAGCCTTTTGCATCTGGAATATACACTTGGACAGGTGGTGGCTAAGGCTAGCTCATTCAGAGACAGAACAACCAGGTGAACCTTTCTGTGTGTGTCCGACACAATGTTTTCTCTTTCGGAAAACCCACAAAAGCCAAAACAGAGTCACCTGGCTGAATGGTTTCCCGCATGCATGTCCCCCTCTTGAGATCCTCATGACTATGAACCAGCAACGACAAAACTCCTCTAAAGCTGAACTACCGTGAAATAACCCAGGGCTTGAACTTGTCGCATGATGTTGCTTTAAATTTTAATGCGAGCTCGGGAATAGATTTGTGTACAGCAAGGTAAAGCAAAGGCCATGAAATATTGATTCCGTACATTTCCTTATGCATTTCTATTCTCCAATTTAGTAAATTTTTCATCTTGCCTGCACTTAGAGGTTGCCTATGAAGTCGTTACTACCAATTGTATTAGCCATTGTAAATAAATAATCGTCGCCAGAGCTGTTTGCATGACGGGCAGTGGACAGGATTTGTTTCTTCTCAGCCCTGCCTTCCAACAGCCAAGAAGGATGAAAAGGGATGGTGGCAATTTTCCCCACAGCACATAGCAGACACTTTCTAAAGGAAGAAGGGTTTTCAAGGAAGGAGCAGCTAGGAACTCCACTCTCTCAGCAAAAACAAAACCACCATCCTCACAATTGCCCATTTTGAACTTGGAGAATGCTGAATAGATTTAAAACAAAACAAAACATCAAAGCATCCCATCAGGGTAGAATTTCATAACAGGAACATATCTTGGAGATGTCCTGGTGTCCCAGCTTTAGAGAAAATGAAAGAATAATCAATGCCTTTATCTGTAGCCCTAGTCCGTGGATCTGAACTTGAGTTGCATCTCCCAATCCCTTGGAATCGAACTCTGATACTTCTCATTGTTCTCTTTCATGTCGTACTTATCTTTCCTGGAAGAAACATCTACCTCTCTCTGCTCAATATCTAACGAGGATGAGAGCCCCAAACATGCAGAAGTCAGTTCAAGCAGTAAATCTGGTGACTTTCCATACATCATACATGGCTGACCAGTCCTGTCACTTGTGGAAATCATTCCTCTTTTTATGAAGAGTTCATTATTTCTCTGTTCTTTTCTAACTTTTAAAAAATGTTTCACTTGCTTATTTATTTGCAAGCACAGAGATGAAAGGCAAAAGACAGTGAGCGTGGGCATGACGGGGACTCCAGCCGCTGCAAATGAGCTCCAGATGCATGTATCACTTTGTGTGACTTTGTGAGACTGGGGAAACTGAACCAGGGGAATTGAACCAGAGTCATTTGGTTCTGCAGGCAAGCACCTTAACTGCTGCATCATCTTTCCAGCCGCTTTTCTAACTTTTTAATTAACAATTTTCATACATGTACGGAATGTATTTTGATCCTAATCCCCTCTTGTTACCTTCTCTGATCCCTCCCCACACCCCTTTCAGTGAACCCTTTCTTCTTTCTTGTCTATTATTTTGTGAGATTGGATATGTCTCTAGATTCCTGGGCAAACAGACCAAAGATTCATAAGAACTTTTTTAGTGAATTCCAAATTTTTATTCCTACAGCCAGAACACATCAGGAATATCTTAAAGAAGATACACTCGTCTTCTCTTTATTTTATCAGCAATGTGCTCAGCCTGTTAGTCAGGAATATTTTTTCTTTGTTTCATATTGATATCTGCTTGCTATTGTAGAAAATTTTTTAAACCACCAAGACAAGCAAAGTTGGTTTATTCTTGGTCTCTGATACTTTCACTGCCAGCAGAGAAACACCGCTGGATGGAAATAAATCTGTGTATTTGTTGTCTTAAATTTCAGTTTGACACATAGCTTAATAGTCTTTAGATTTCAAAAACACATTTTTTTATTTACTTGGGAGAGAGAGAGAGAGAGAGAGAGAGAGAGAGAGAGAGAGAGAGAGAGAGAGAGAGAGAGAGAGAGAACAGGTGCACCAAGGCCTCTAGCTGCTGCAATCAAACTAGATGCATGTGCCATTTTGTGCATAGCTTTATGTGAGTGCTGAGGAACTGAACCCAAGACTTAGGCTCTGCAAGCAAGTGCTTTAACCACTAATCCATCTCTCCAGTCCCACAGTCTTTAGATTTTTAAAGCCATTATTAATGTGCTTTTATAAACAGAGGTCTCCTTCTACTCTTCCTGTTTTATTACTTTTGCGCTTCTTAAATGAGTCCATATTTGAGGAGAGTTCATGGGTCAGATGACTGCTGACATCTCATGATCTCTTAAACTCAGTAAAGCTCTTTCTTGTCCCAGCTAAAGTCCTGTTTCAAAACTCCACAAAGATGTGGAGTGGGCAGAGAAAAACCGAGAGCCAGGGGATAGTGCAATGAAATTAGAGAAAGCTGAGAAAGCTTTGGGCATAGTGCAGGAGCTAATAAAAATATGAAGGGTTCAATGTTGACCCCTTTTCTTAGAAAGGAGGGGAGTCCAGATGTGAATGCATTTATGTGGAGGGGTGGGCTTTCTGGCAGAGTAATCTTACATTTTTTTGACTTAACTTGATCTTCAGAGATTTCAATAGTTAGTCACAGCAGCGCTTTCGGAGTTCCTGATGAGCAAGATGGCCGCCACATAAGAAGAAAGGGGTCAAAATAATGAGGTTAATGAAAGAATTTGGAGGGATGCTGTCTGGAAGCTGGAGGAAGTCATGTCTTTCTGATCTGGAACAGGATGTGTTGAAGGGGAGTCAAGCAAACACCTGAAGCCTGCTTTGACAAATATCAGAAGCTTCTAGAACCAGTGGCATTGAGCACATCTTGGATTTAAGGAGGTTCTACATCAAAGAAAACCCTCTTCCGGCTGCAGAGAAATTTCCTCTTCAACTTGGGTAAAAGCACCAGGAAGGATCCTGGGCATTCCTAAGTTTATACTGGAGTAGAGACTGTGCCAAATAAAATGTGAAATAAAACCTGAGCAAAGAACAACAGCTTCACTAGGCATGGAAAGAATTGCCAGAGAGATAAATATTCCTGTGAACACTGCTCATAGCTCCGGCTTCCTCCCAACTCCCCTCTGGCTGCTCAGTAACAATGAGTGTTGTAAATTTACACCAAAGAAGCCCTCCAGTCTGCCATTGGAGAGGCCAAAAACAACTAAGAGGAACCAGAAGGGGAAGCAGAACAATTTACTCAAAAATGTTTATGGAAAAACACTAATCCTGCTTACATGTCTCATCACTTAGAGATGAAAAACTAGAACAGCACCAAACTCATCCCTATGAAAAATTCAAAATTATTAAGTGTAGAGAAAATGCATAGAATATGCGCAGGAAATAACAAGAAAAAAATGTCGGCAATGCTTCTTGTGTCTTCAGGACTATTCAAGAAATTTAACACCCTCTAATGAGAACTGGATAATTTGACTTAAATAGAAAAAGAGATAGACAAACGTTTAAAAAATTGGAATGCAGTGACATCTGGTTTAGAAACCCTAAAAAGGAGAGACAACTCTGTCAGAGACAAATGATAAGATAGGGTACCAGTCCATCAGGGGTGTGATGAGGTGGGGTTCAAGTCAATTCCGGGGTATGATGAGATGGTGTTCAATTCCATCAAGGCTATGATAAGACGGGGTTCAATTCCATCAAGGATACCTGGAAAAGAGAGAAAAGGATCAAAAGCATGAAGATGATGTATTAGTCAGGGTTCTTTAGAGGAAACAGAGTTGATAGAATGGGTTATAATAAAAGGGAATTTATTGGGGTAGCTCAGGACAGTCCAACAGTAGCAGTCTGCAGGCCCACAGGTGAAGAAACCAGTAGCTGTTCAGTCCGCGTGGGTGGAGGCCTCAGCAGTCCCAATCCAGCCCTGAAGGTCTTCAGTCCATGATGTGAGGCCAAGGAAACTGGGTTCCGATGTCCAGGAAGGGTAGGAGAGCAGGATGCGAGCGCAAGTCAAAAACAAGCACCAGCAGCCAGGGGAGGAAGGAAGAGAGTTTCCTTCCCCTCAAGCTTCCTTATATTTATTCCCCTTGGAAGGCCCACCCACTGGGGGGAAGGGCTCCCTTCTCCAAAATCCCAAAAGGATTTTGTCAATCCTTCCTGCTGGCAAGCTCAGAGACCCGCCCAAGATTACTATGGATTATTAAATAGATCAAGTTGACAAATAGACTTAACCATCACAGACAATATCCAAAAAGACACTGGACAAAGAGGCAGAACAGATGGAATTATCTCCTGAAAACCATTCCAGAGGAAAAAGGACTCTGAAATGAGAGATATAATAGAAGAATTTTTCTTGAGCCAAAGAACAGCTGTTTCGAAGGGCATCCCCATGTTCTAGAACACTAAGGAAAACAGAGTAGCACCTACATATACCTTTATAATTTCCTTATCATCCTAAGCAAAGAGAAAAAAAATGTGGTAAAAATAAAGTCAGTAGGGGGCTGCTGAATAGAACCAAATATGCATTTAGCTCCAAAATGCTCCCATCACAAAAATATTATCAAGAAATAGAGCGATGCCCATGGAACTGTGATGATAAAAGGTGGGATTTAAGTGTTCCAAACTCAACCCAATTCTGTCCATAGAGAATAGCAAGAAGGGGGAAGGAAGGGGAAAACTAGACAGAGGAAGGAAGAGGAGGGAGAAGGAAAAGAGAGACCTTTCTCGTATATGGAAGGGCTCAGAAAACAATTTCTTTGTGAAAAAAATATTCACCTCTTTTGGTGAAGGGTGTAGGCAGAGGTTCAAGGTTCTTTTTCACATCTGGATAACTGTTATATTGCTGACTTGGCCTAATTTATTGAGTTTACCTCACTTTTCCAAGGCAATTCCAACACGATCACTGCTATGTGCCAAGGATGTGTGCGGGCCGGATGATAGAATGATGGCCATTGGATTTCTTTATTCGGTTTATTTCTCACTGTACTAAGTCATTAAAACTCAATAAAATTAGAACAAATCTAGAATTGGTCATCTATTTCTTTCCAATTAGTCATGCAATTTAAGGATTTACAAAGCTTCAGTTCAAAAGTAACTCAAAAGACACCATAGTGTTGAGAAGAAGTGACCATGGAGTGTTCATCACTGAGACATCTCTATCACAACTTCCCGAGAGGCTCATGGTTCATGGCAGACCACGTAGGGGAAAGATTGTAAGAGCCAAAGGAAGGGCTGGATTACTTACAATGCAGTCTTCCAGACACAAAATGGCCTTGATAGTCATGATTTCGCAGTGCCTGACACTTCCTGCACAAGACGGTCATAATAGGAGAAAAAATGATGACAAGGGAATAAAATAGAGACTGATTGAGGGGGAGGGGATATGACGGAGGGTAGAGTTGAGGGGGGCATGTGGGGTGAAGGAGGGAATTATCATGATTTATTGTCTATAAGTATGGAAGCTGTCAATAAAAAGTGAAAAAATGAAAAAAAAAACTTTTAGGCATTCAGTTGGGATTGCTTTGAGTGAAAAATTGAATTGGAGATACATTTGTGATATGGAGTCTTCTCAGGAAATATCTCTTAATTTGTTCAGGCATCTTCTATGTTATCCAATAACTGTATAATTTCTCCCACAAACATATTTCACGTTGTTGTTGGGTTTCTACTAGGTACACGAATGTTGCTTGTCATTGTAAATGCTATTTTATTGTTTATTTTATTTTATTTTTTTGAGGTAGGGTCTCGCTGGGGCCCAGGCTGACCTGAAATTCACTATGTAGTCTCAGGATGGCCTCAAAGTCATAGCAATTCTCCTACCTCTGCCTCCCAAGTGTGGGAATTAATGTTGTGCACCACCATGTCTGGAATCTAACAAATTTTCTTCATGAAATTAATTCATGGTCTATAGATTTTCATGCACTTTATTATCCATGGAAAATTACAAATGTGACCCTTACTTACCAGTTCTGTACCTCTTCTGGTTTTGTGCCTTGTTGCTTCGGCCGTGGTCCCTAGTCAAATGCTGAAGACTAGGGTGATTTCTAGAATTTCTTTGTGACTTCTGATGAACATGTTTTCTTGGGTTTCCTCCAATTTAAATGCAGTGTAAAATCTGAATGCCTTTTCTTTTTCTTTCAAAGTGTGTAGCAGGTGGGGGAGAAGTGGAGGGAGAGATGGAGGATGAGGAGGCAGAAGAGAAGAGGAGTCGAGGGAGGAAAAGGAGGATTAGAAAGAGAAGAAGGAAAATGAAGAGGAAGAAGGAGTGTTGGTATTGCTAAATGAGGGCAGGTGAAACCCCGATCATTCTGTAGGCATTTCCCAGCTCCGTCAACCCTGACTCCCAATCCCCAAAGCAAGCCACAGGAATCTGGCATTCCCATCTCAGCATGACTGGCAATGGGTGTCAGACCCAAGTAACAAATTTCCCTGTACCCATCCCCACGACCATGGCTAGAATCACATATTTCCTGCTACTCAGGCCCCCCAATTATACAAATTAGCTATTCACAGGTTGTCTGCACTCACCTATCCCCTTGCAGACCGCTAACTCACCACCCTGATTAACCAATCCCCCTATTCTCCCCTATTCCTCATTCCCCTGGCTTCCTTTCCCTATAAATGTAAGCTCTCCCAATTGAATGAAGAACCATGTGAATACACCATACACATTTGCTCCTGTCTGTGTACTCTGCTGACCACACCTTGTGTTGGCTCCCAGCTCTATAGAACCGCCCTGACACAGCAAAGCAGCGACCAGCCTTTGCTCAGCTTCTTACCACTTTCCCTCTGTGGTGGCTGAAGATGCCCCCGGAGACAGACCGACAAAGGAGAGCTGGAGAGATGACACAGCAGTCAAGGCATCTGCCTGAAAAGCCTGAAGCCCCGGATTTGATTCCCTAGTACCCACTTGAAGCCAGATGCACAAAGTGGTGCATGCATCTGGAGTTCGTTCACAGTGGCTAGAGGCCCTCATGCACCCACTCTCTCTCCCTGTCTCTCTCTGTTTGCAAATAAATAAGTAAAATACTAAACAAATAGTAGAGGAGGAAGGTAAAGAAGGAATGGGTGCTTAAATCAGTGTCCTGAAACCATTTTTAAAAATCTACAACCCATTCTTCTCAGAGCATCTAGATTGTTCTTATCATATAAACCAGGCTGTGTTCCTTATTGCTGCCCAACAAAGACAAGATAGAGGAATGAATGAGCGAATGCATGGATGAATGAAATGCCTATAACGATGTGCCCCTGTGTACCTGCCCAGTCTTATCTCAAACCACAGCTTCCTTTGCTCTCCGTGGACTTCCTTCCCAGTCTCTGTGGAATGTGCCAGGCTCTTCCTCACCTTACTGCGTTGATTGCATTAGTCACTGTCTGGAGCTGCTGCCGGCCGAGGCTCTTCTCTGACTTTGGCTCATCCTCCTCCCACATCACAGACTTGCCCTTTCCTCACAGTTGCCTTTCCCTGGCTCCTATTTTCACGTAGCTCACCCAGTAATATTCCACTTTTTAGGGACATGCTGGTCTTTTATTGAGAAAACATATACCACAAATTAGCCTTTGAATGCATATGGTCCGGTGACACCTCTGCAATATTGTGTAATTCCTGCCTTTGTCTTCTTCAGAAGCATTTTATCCCCACAAAGGAAGCTCTGTGCACAGCACATAAGCACTCCCCTCATTACTCAGTCTTGAACCACCAGGTAAATCTCTAAGGACTGACCTGCTCTGGATAGTTCATATAAACAGAATCATGTCATATGGGACCTTTTTGGTCTGGCTTCTCTCACTTAGCATGTTTTGGGGTTCAACCATGTTGTAGAATGTCTAACAAATAAATAATCATTTATTGCATGTATATAACATGTTTAGTTTCTTTTTATCCACTGGTGGCTATTTGGGTTGTTTGGGATATTGTAAATAATTCAGTTATGAATATATAATATCTGCTTGAGTCCAGTTTTTCAATTCTTTTGGGGACACTTTATTTATTTATGAGAAAGATACAGAGAGAGAGAAAGAGAGAGAGAACATGTATGTGAGAGAGAATGGGCACACCAGGGCCTTTGCCACTGTAAACAAAGTCCAGATGCATGCACCACTTTGTGCATCTGGCTTTACGTGCATGCTGGAGAATCAAACCCAGGCCCTCAGGCTTTGCAAGCAAGCACCTTTAATGGCTGAGCCATCTCTCCAGCCCCACTATGAACTTGTAATTCACATATCAATGGTCGTAGTGTGGTCCTTACTTGTCTAATTCTTTACTTAGTTCCTGTTTACCCACATTCTGCTCAACACCCTAGCTTCAAGAAACATTTTCATCACTGCAGCACCTGCTCCATGCTGACCCAGGCTCAGCAGATGCAAAATCCAGTTGTCTCAGCTGATGGGATTGCGGGATAGACTTTGAGATGCCTGGAAAGAAACACGGCCACATATTTCAAAAGACTCAAAGGCAGCTTTCTAGCTGTCACTGTAAGGGACCTCTCTTCGGTCATGTATCTGGCACATTCCAAACCAAGCCCTTCAGCTGTTCCAAGTTTAGGAAGAGTTTAAGCCATACTTTGGCTATTTCACCAAGGCCTCAGGTTGATGATTAGGAAGCTAAAAGTTCCAGCTCAGGCACCCCAAAAGGTCTGAGTTCATAGGGTGTCTCACGCTTCCCCTTTCCAAGAGTTACCTTCTAGAATCAGGTAATGTGCATGACTCAGCCTGGGTCACGTTGCCTCCAGAGGTTCTGGTGGCTGAAGCTGAGTTTGGTTTCCTCTGGCCCTAAGTTTCTGTATGCTCACACTCTTAATGTGTGATGCCAGTTGGCAGTGAGTAGAGCAGGTGTGCTGTGTGGTGTGAGGCAGGCCTAGGCAGGTGTGCTGTGACATATGGGGGAGGCTTCAGCTCAGATACTGTCCCTTTTTCTCAGCTTTGGACACTGGTCTTGGCCCATCTTTGTCTCTATGTAGAGTCTCTTGCTTCCTCCACATCTCTATTCTGTTCTTGCTCTATCTCTGCTTTCTCTCTTCATTTGCATTTGCTCCACGTCTTTATCTGCTTTTCTCTCTCTCTCTCTCTCTCTCTCTCTCTCTCTCTCTCTCTCTCTCTCTCTTTCTCTCTCTCTCTCCATCTTTCCTTGTTCTTCTAATGGGGAGAACCTGGCACTGTGCTCCTTGTGCCCTGTGTATATATTGCTCTATCTTTGTGATTGAGGACAGCCGTTGTCTATTTCAATAACCTCCTTCCTGTCTCCTAGTAGCGGGTTCTATCTCCTTTACCATCAGGGGAGACCGGAACTGGCTGCAATGAATGTGAGGAAGTCTTTATAATTAACAGGATCTCTCTACTGTTTACACAAACACTTTAAACTACACAGGGAGCCAAGCAGACCATTTTGCACATCTGATGAGAAAGTAATTAAATGTGGGGGGGGGGAGTAGAGAAGGGCGGCAAGCTGAGGTTAAATAACTAGGTGCTGGGAGGCATGAGACTAACAAAGGGGGAAAGTTTACACTTAATGAGACTCCATAATTATGCACTGACAAGGTCTAGGTCCAAGCACTCAGCTAGGCTCTAGGGATCAAACCTACTCTGGGCGGATGAGTTTAGTTTCGAAGAGAATCTGCAGCCAGAACACATGGTGTTTGGGTGCAGTAGAGAAGCCACAGAAAGCTGTGGGTGCTCTGGAAGGTGACTGGGGAGATGGAACTGTCACTGGTGTGAGATGGTAATTCATCAGAGCCGTCAAGGAAGAAAATGATTTGTGCACAGAGAAGCTAGAGCAGGCAAATGAGCAAAGCCTAAGCCAAGTCTCCCAGTCAGGAAGTTAAAGTTGCTTGTAGGAATTTGAGAAGATGTCTGACTTTAATATACTGGGGAAGGAAGACATGGAGAGAGGTAAGCAGGTGTGGGACTGTGGTGTCGGAAACCCTGGTGTCCCATGATGGCTATTATCTGTGGAGAACGAGAGATGCCATAAGAGCACATAGCAGCACTGTCCATGGAACCTTCTGGAATGGTAGAAGTGAAATTTTGTGCTAAGTTTCTATTGACTGAAATATCAATTTCAATGGTCGTTTATTTGGCTTGAGGCTCTGAGAAGTTGTGGCGGCATCGGCAAAGAGGTGTCATGGTCATCTTTATGAAAACTTCTCTGACAAGTCTGAAGAGGGCCTTGGGTGCCTGGAGCACCTGCTGGTTCAGGGAGAACAATGAAAGCATCCATGTGAGAGGGAGCAGGTGGGGATGCAAGCCAGGGCAGTGACCAGGGACTCAAGGATTCTGGGACTTGGCTGGAGACATCACACTGAAGGTTAAGTCTGGGCCCTGGGAAGTGCCTGGCCACTCTGCAGCTGAGGTGTAGGAGAGGCAATGTGCCCCAGTGTGGTCTTATCCTGGGGAGGTGACAAGACAGGAATCCAGAGGTCTTTGATGGTAATGGGGCTTGTGAATCTGGGAATATCTGAAGCCCATCTTTCTATATAAAAATATATTTATTTACTCATGCACAAGCAGAAGGAGACAGAGAGAAGAGAGATGGAGAGACAGGAAGAGAATGGGTGTGCCAGGGCGACTAGCCACTGCAAACAAACTCCAGACGCATGCACCCTTTTGTGCATCTGCCTTTATGTGGGTATTGCAGGAATCCAACCGGGGTCCTTAGGCTTTACAGGCAAGCGCCTTAATTGCTCAGTCATCTCTCCAGCCTTGAAGTCCATCTTTGATAGACCACTCCTTCTCTTCTGGGCTGTCAGAGTGTTTGGTCCACAAGGAAGCACTGGAGGCCAAACATACCCCAGACTCAAAAGTCCTATAGCCAGAAGGGGCCTCGTGGTCTCCTTGCTTCCGCTTCCTGAAGATACATTTGATTCTCTTATGAGCAATGGATTCAACTGGTAGTTAAATAAGGTTTCTCAAAATCCACACAGAGTTTTGTTTGTCTATTTGCTTTTGTGAAATTTGATAAAGTTTATTCCAAAAGACTCATAAAAAAGGGCAGAGTAGTGAAGATACTTGTGAAGACGAAGCAAGGAAGTCTTGCTCTTCCTATGGCGAGACTTATTTCAAAGCGATGGTAATGGAAGCAGAGTAAGTTATGTCTAGAGATAGACCAGATCAAAGGGACAGGTTAGACAATGCAGAAAAAGCCCCTAAACACATGTGGAATCCTGGCAAGTGACATGGGTGGTATGACATTTGCATGGTAGCAAAAGACAATGCTCTACTAATGAGAGACCATGGCTATTTCTATAGGAAAAAGGATATCTTAACAGCATGGTGGCGCACACCTTTAATCCCAGCACTTGGGAAGCAGAGGTAGGAGGATCACTGTGAGTTCAAGGTCAGCCTGAGACTATATAGTGAATTCCAGGTCACCCTGGGCTAGAGCAAGAAGACCAATAAAAACAACAAACAAACAAAAAAAGGATAAGTCATCTCTATGTTCAACCAACTATCTAGAAGCAATAAATACTAAAATAATAAGAATTCATGGGTTCATGGGAATTCTTTTATGATCTTAGAATAGAAAGGTCATGTGATTTTTCACCAGTGAACAAAAAGCATAAAATGTAGAAGATAAGGTTGATGAAATTGACTACATGAAATGAAATCTGTCAGATGACAATTCACATTCCCACCAATCAGTGAACCAAGGAACGTGTAAAAAAAGCATCCCTGTCAATCAACAATAGAAAGACAAACATTCCGTAGGAAAAAAATGGACAAAAGACAGAAACAAAGGAAGTGTAGAATATGAAACGGCTAACGCATGTGAGGGGAAAAGTCTCACGGCATTAATAAGTCATAGGTATGCCGGGGAAAATGAGACTCCATTTTCCCACCCATTAGATGATACTGGTTTTTGCTGAGTGTGTGGAGAAAGAGGTTCTCGCAGAGATTGCCAGAGCGACTATAAATCGTTACCACTTATCTGGAGATCAATTTAGCAATAACAAATGGAATTGAAGATGTGAACACTTTATAAGCAGAGGACTCCATTGGCTGGGTATCTGCTCTCCTTCATACAAACAAACACAAACCTGGAAGGGCTCCTGTGAAGAAGAGAAATGGGATGCACCTGCCATGAACCCAGTGGGGAGAGAAATAAACAATGGAATACTATATGGCAGAATAAAGGAATGAGCTAAATCTTTAATGCATCAACAGAGAAGGTTCTTTGTACTAATAGCTTGAGAATCTGTTGAAAATACCTCTATATCTGAGAAAGTATCTACCAAATGAATGCCAAGAATTCAATAACACGTCTAGAGTCACATAGAAGGTAAGTGACTGAGGAGCGGATACGCAAGGTCAAATGAAGGGTGTGGAGGCTGGGGAGATGGGTCTGTGGTTAAAAACATTTGCTTGCAAAGTTTGCTAGTCAGGGTTTGATGTACCCATGTAAAGCCAGATGCGCAAAGTGGCACATGTGTCTGGAATTCATCTGTAGCTTGCTTATCCTCACTCTAAGATAAGTAAATAAATAATAAATCTTTTTAAAAAGACAAGGATGTGAACAGGTCTAATATGGGTCTTCTGAGATTCGGTTCATTTGAAAATAGGTTCACTGGAGCAATTTCCTGATTATATTTGTTTATTTCTATTACCATGCATTGATTATGCATATTAGTATATTCGGTGTGACACTTCAACACTTGCATACAGAACACACTCATCAAATGCATCGTTTCTTTTGAATCTACCTTCCCCCAGTCCCTTCCCACCTACTAGTAATCGGTATTCTACATTTAGGTCAACTTTTCTTAGCTTACTCATAGAAAATACGTGGTATTTTCCTTTGGTGGTAGCTTATTTCATTGAATAGAATATCCTTTGGTTTCATTCATTATGAAAGTATTGTTCACATTGTTCTATTTTTATTATGAATTTGTGTATGAGTGTGTGTGTGTGTGTGTGTGTGTGTGTGTGTGTGTGTGTGTATGTGCACATGCCAGGCATGGGTGGAGGTCAGAAGACAACACTGGGGTGGTTCTCGTCTCCTTCCACCTTCTCTGGAGGCGGGCTCTCTCTTGCTGCTGCTGTTTGGAAGCTTCAGGATTGTCCTGCTCAACCTTCCATTGCCCCAGGCAAGCTGGAATTACAGACACTTGGGCCACTTTGCATCCGGCTTTACATGTGTGCTGAGGAAGATTGAACTCAGATCAGCAGGCTCACAAGTACCATTTAAATGAGATTCTTCAAATAATTCAAATGAAAAATTTGATCATGGATGAGCTCATAAAAGGAAATGTAAAGAAATCATAGATTTACACCTTAGAATTGCTTTTAATAATATAAGGCATTAGTCCTTGATTTTTTTTAAAAAAATTATGTATGTATTATAAGAGATTATACTCTTTTATCCCCTTACCCCTGCATACCTGGGGCCCTCCTCAGTGGGATTATGGGATTTACTGTGGGGTCATGAAGGCCTCAATCAGTCCTTATGGGGTAGTTAACAGGTGTCAGGGCCTCCAGCCCCTGCAGGGAAACTCCAGATGCATGTGCCACCTTGTGCATCTGGCTTTAAGTGGGCACTGAGGAATCAAACTTGGGTCCTGCTTTGCAGCCAAATACCTTAATCACTAAGCCATCTCTCCAGCCCCACTCTTACAATCTTTCTGCACCCTCTTCCGCAATGTTCCCTGAGCCAGGACAGGCCTGTTGGCAGTCTGATTTCGTGTTCAGTTATTTGCAGTCTCTGGATTTCTGCTTCGATGGGTTTTGACTAATCACCGTGTCTGCCACCATCACCCTGGAGCTGGTTGTCAGGCAAGCAGTAAGAGCAGTGCTCATGGCGCTGCTTCTACTGCAAGGTCTCCTTGGCCCCATGTGACCCTGATTTTAATATTATGTTCAAGTAGAGGTAGAGAAAATTTTCAACTAGAGGGACTTTAATCAATGATCCAATCTGAACTATTTGGGGAGTTTGGGGGCAGTGATGTGTGAACACTCCACCTGTTAGTCTTAGGAGAACGAGAGCATCAACTGTCATGATTGTGGAGACAGATGTCCAAAAGGAGCCATGGCTGCCTGTCACCTTCCCAAGTGACTAGAAGTAGAGCCGCTCCATTAAATGGGCCCTCAATGAACCATATTTTCTTCATCTTCTTTCTGGAGCTCAGAGGGAGTGGTAATCTCTTCTTCACCCTCCCACTACCATCCACACACCTAACCATGGAAGCCAAGCCACCAATCAGGAGGAAGGTCATATTGTGACTTAAGTCATGGCCTGATGAAGACAGGTGCACACACCTGAGTTTCTTCCTTTACTTCTTGCTTCAGGATCATCATATTGGCAAGCTCACTCACCTTCTTTACCTAAGAAACAGGATGTAACATTATTAGGGCAAAGGACGTCTTGGAAAGGGATGTTTCTACCTATTGAGTTTGTTCACAAATGCACCATAAATTCTACCTACAATTCTCAAAATAGGATTCCAAAACTTGTTGGAACCTTGGAAGCTTCTCAGAGAAAGAAGGTGGCTTCCCGCAGGAGCTGCCCCTGAGAAGACAATGTCATTTGAGCAGATTTGTGTTGGTGTTTCTGTTAACAACATGATCTTTTCCCTTTCCAGGCTTCTCTAGAGCTTGGAGAGAGATTTGCACAAACTGGCTTCCCAAGATAAATCCCATGTCATTCAGCCAGGACCTGGCATCGAACTGAAAGACGGTGCAAAGAAAATGAATTAAAATCTGGCCAGAGGGTTCGAACAGAAACAAACATTTCAAGCGGAATCAATACAATATAAGCTCCACCAGGACATTGGCATTTTGTCTTTTTTTTTATTTCATAGCAGGATCCCCCAAACTAGAAACATTCCTGGTGTGTGAAGTGGGATTAATAACTATTTACAGGGTGAGTGGGCTAGCTGTGGTCTATACTACATTTCGTGTCCTGCTACTCTGGGGTGAGTTGGGAGCTGTATTTAAAAGTTATTCTCTAGTGGCAGAAAGAAAGTTCAAAAGCAAATAACCATATGTTAAATGCTGCAGTGGAAATATGTAAAGTCCCTCAGGGAAAGGTGACCAGAACACACTTGTGCCAGCAGAGAAGGAAGTAGCTACAGAAGAGTGTTAAAGGGTTAGCATGAGGGGGTGAGATGCAGAAGGACACTTCTGGCTCAAAGTGGACTACAGGCAAAGGTCTGGAGGTACGGAACTACATGGGGACTTAGGGGGCAACTCTTGGATTGAGGGAAGCGACCACCAAGGTCAGGGGCAAAGGAGGGTAAAGGAAGATTTACTAAGCTCTAGGCTCGTGCTTAGTTACAGAGATACAATAGCAAATATCATACATATGTACTTGGTCACAACTAGTTGCCGTCTGTTAATCTGTAATGGGATAGATTAAGTGTGTTGTCTTGGCCATGCTTATATTTCTGCATTCTACCATGTGTTTCAAAGCAGAAAAGTCCATATTAATGCTTGAACAAACAGAAGAACAACACCAAAGAACGTTCTAAAGTTCCCAAAATAAACAGCAGGCAGTGCAAGCCTGACTCAGGTTCAAGTTCTTGTCCCATCTAGAACAAGTGCCCAATTATAAAACTCATCTGAGCCTTGCCTGGGGAAGGGCCTGTTTGAGTGGTTGTGAGGGGAGGTGAGACACTCAGCCCCTACACTTCCTTTCTCCATAGTGTGGCTCCCAAGGGTGAGAACTTCTAGCATGATGGGCTGCAGCCTTGTCCACAGGGTATTTCTCCTGCAGTATTTGAAACTCGCAGCATTCTCAAATGGAGGAGATAACACAGGTCACAAAGTTTATCAGGCAGGGACCATGGGGTCACCTTAGAGTCTCTCCTCCATCAACATAAGGGTCCAGAATCCCCTTCCTTGCAGAGTAGTGTCTCACCCCTGGTACATCCTCAGTAAACAAATGCATTGAATAGAAGTATAGGAAGGAATAGAGACTGGTGATACATACCTATAATCCCAGCATCTGGGAGGCTATCAAGAGGATTTGACAGTTCAAGGTCAGTCTGGGCTACTTACTAGGTCCAGGCTCACCTGAGCTATATGTTAAAACCCTGTCTCATATAAAGTAGAATAAGGTAAACAGTGTTGTTTTTATTAGTAGATTGTTCCTGAAACAAACTATTATGTGGTTTTATTTCCTATCATCATAGATGCCCCAGGCTAAGATGGGTGTTTGTGTGTCTTCGTATGTCTGGAAGAAGGAAGGAGTGAAAAAGGTAGTGCATTTTGAAGACAGTGAGGAGCAGGTGTGTTGAATAAAGTTTGCAGGAGCAGGCCAGTGGGCTGGAGTGCTTGGCAGAGCTGAGCACCACTACGATGAGGACAGAACAACATTAGTACTTTGACCTCCTCCGGGGACTTCCTGGGGTTGGCCCCTGAAAGGTCGGACAAGACTTTAGACTGGTGCTCTCTACCTTCCCTTTGAGCATTGACACCTCTCCTCCTTTGGGGTATAATCAGGAGTTAATGCTTCCCTATGGCCATCATTTTCTGATGCATAATGAAAAAAGAAACATAAAGTCATATGAAATTGACAATCAAATATATAGAATAAAAGAAAACAAATAATGAAAGAAAGTCACCTGCACTGATTTTCCAGACGTTCATCTTTGTTGTGGAGAAAACCTGAGCCCCCAGGAATGGTGTGCAGCTTGTTCAGGTAGAAATGAGGGTGCTGTGGGTTTGGGTGTTGGCTTCTACTCTGTACTCAGCAGCACCTGAAGTTTGTCAGAGGCCTGTACAAACAGCTGTCACATAAGCTTTTGAAAAAATCAGCATTCTCATGAGACTAACGTGCCTGATGTTAGCAAAGGCTCCGTTTTACTTCCTACCAATGGGAACCTGAGAGAATGGTGGGTGCTGGAGGAATAGATTTCCGAAGCAACCAGGTCCACATGGCTCCAGGGGAGTCAATGGTGCCTTAAATACTGTTTCTTCTACTCTATGTGTGATGAAAGCCCAGACAATGGCAGGCAGGGCTGACCAGTTGCTACACCACACACGTGTTTCAAAGGACCTTGAGATCCAGTCTTCGTGGGAGGGGGCAGCATCAATGCTTGAAGGCAAGAAGTCAATGGAAATCAATGAGAATTGATTTAGAGCGTGGGGGCCACCGTGTTCAAATCTCTTACCTCTTCATGAATATTAACAAGGTGAAGATCAATAATGAGCTGATTTTCAGATGCAAACCTGACTTCTTCATCTGCAAACGGAAGGAGTGGAATGATGGGATTTCTTTCCGCACCGTTCCTAGTATCTACACTGCTCGGTGGCCCAAAAATGCAGAAGTCCAAGTGAAACCTGGGAGGCTCAGGTCTCTTCATGCATCGTCACATTCAAGTTCACGGCACAGCTTTCCTCTTTGTGCTTAGATCTGAGGGTGTCTGTGTTTGAGACATGTATGCAAATCCATGCATGGGTTTATGTGCATTTATTCATGTTATTGATTCATATCTTGTCTTCGTCCGTTTTCTCATGACTACTCCTGACCTCCTTCTGATATTACCTCATCTTTTTTTCTGGCCTCTTCACTGGTTTTCTTGTCCCTTTTCAGTTCACCCTCCAAAACACCGTGGAAGTGATTAATCTAAAGATTGGATTCAAACGGTCTTTCCCCTACTGAAGAATTGGCCACCTGAGTGTCCAGGAGGATGAAGTCCAGTGGTCCTTTACTTTCTGAGTATGCACAGAGCTCTGGGTTTGATCCCCAGCACTGCCAAAATAAAAATCGATCCCATATCCCTCCTTGTCCTTAGAATGATGTCCTCAAACTTTAGGACAATATGGAATACATGCCAACATTTGAATTTAACATGTAATTAAACTGCATACCTGATCCCCTAAATGTTCCACGTTTCACCTGGAACTTAAAAGATGGAAATGAATTAGTCTCAAGAAAACTTAACTTAAGCTTATTCCTGACAGATTTTGCACTAACTTTAATATTGGAAGAACACAAAGGAAGCTAATGTATATGTATTTTCATGCCTGTGTGTATGTGAGTGTGTATTTGAGTGTGTGTGTGTGCGCGCGCGCGAGAGAGAGAGAGAGAGAGAGAGAGAGAGAGACAGAGAGAGAGAGAGAGAGAGAGAGAGAGAGAAATATGTGTGTGTTGGGGTTAGGATAACAATCATCCAGCTATAATTCACCCTTCTTATTTGGGTCTAGACTGAATATTCACCAAGAATAGATCAAGTCAGGCCAGAAGATTCTAGGTATTCCACGGGAAGTATTAATCAGCCTGATAATCATGATATATGCTACAGCCTGGGATCGGATTTTATTTATTTATTTATTGTTACACAATTGGTTTCTGCAATTTAGAGGGAATATAGCCAGAAGCTATGACCCCTCCTCAGCTCCCAGAGCCTTGAAGTATTCTGAGTTACTTTCCTCCCTGGTATAGACTCTCAGACTTCATGTTCAAACCCACCGTGTGACATTGACTTCTTCTGAGGCAGCTTTCCAGCCTGAGAATAGTGCTCCTCCCCCACCCCAGAGTCCTGAAGGGTCACCTTCCCTACTGCCTTTGAGTGAGGTCAAGCACTTCTCGGAACACCGCTTGTCGGGAATTCCTCCTGCCCTGGGTGTGGACTGGGTCATGCTCATTTAGCTGCCTTCCATTATCGGCTGACCCTTCTGAGATTTATTAGGAATTCAGAGAGATGGCAGGGGCCTGGGTCCTGATCCTTTAGACACACACAGTACATTTATGGCTCACTGAGGCATTTTCTCTTGGCTATTTCTCCTGGTTCTCCCACAGCCCAAGAACACGACAGAATAGGTGTTATCATCTCTCTTTTGCCGATGTTGAAACACTCCAACAATCCAAGTCCCAGATGCCAGCGATGGTACCCCACTCTCATGGTGAACAGATGCAGTTGGAAAGCTAGGCTCCTATGTCCAGTTAGCCTGCCAAGTTCCTTCTTTCATATATGTGCCAGCATCCCCAAGTGAAGAAAGTTTTATCATTGGGGAAACTGGCCTTAATGTAAATACCCATCTCCTTAACTGGGGCTGAAACCTGCAATCACCCAGTGGGTCAGCCCCTACTCACATTTTCAAAGGACTATCCTACCCTGTCTACATTCCTTGCATTCCTGATTCTTGCCCCTTCCTTTCAGCAAATGACCATGGCTCCTGGTTTACACGTGGGTCCATCAACCCTGGATAAGCTCTCCTCCCTGACAACAGGCCTACTGGCTTGTTCCTGTTTTCCTGTTGTCCATAGTAAGGCGGCTGTCCCTCGTCTGTGCGTTGATCTTGACCATTCCTACCATTTGAAGGACATTTCATCCTTTCATCCCTCCTCTTGTAAACTCAATCTGCAAACCACCCAGAATCTTCCCTATTGAATTTTAAAAATGCTTAAACCAAGCACTAAGCAAAAGCAAAGTCCTCCTTCATTAGACTCCCTTCCTCTCTGTTCCTGTCCCATCTCTACTTCTCCCTCCACGGTCAACACTCTAAGAACATGTGTGCACACACATGCAGCTTCCCCCTTTGCACTCCTGCCTCCCACTTACTTGTCAGTCCATGTTAATCTAGTTTCCGGTCTCTTCATTCATCAAAAAAGTCACAGTGACCTTCCTCATTGCTAAATGCATAGAGCTTATCTGTCTCTGGAAAGACTCTGTCTTGAGCTCTGTGACAACACATGACCTCAGCTGTCCTAACTTTGTGGACCTTTTCCTTCTCTCTCCATGCTCCTCTTGAATTCTGTCATCAGATACCATACTTGTGCAAGGCTTCACATAAGATTTTCTCCATTGTGAGGTGAGCTCTTTCCAGATTTTAATTTCTAACCATCAGAAGATGATCCACTCTTTTCAAAGAAAATAATAGTGGATTTCCCCCAGCATATTGCCTAGCTGGCATTTACTGTTAAGTGTCTGGAAGGCAATATATACTCAACTCACAGGGAAATAATGTTGCTCTTTTCTGCCTCTGTCCTCCATTCTGGTTCTCTCACAGAGTTCCTTTCTCAGCAAGTGGTACCATCATTCATCCAGGAGCACATGCTTTAAATTCTTCCTCCTTGTCTTGTCCAAACCTAACTCCAGTCCTATGATAGGACTTTTGATATTTTTCCGATTATGTTGCTTACTATTCTCTTAGATTTGGGAAGCACACTGAATGGCTAGACAGTAGAGCAGTGAGTGCCTCTGACAAGTTATAAAACGCAGGAGCAGGGTGAGTGAACTACCCATGAGTGAACCATGGAGTCTACAATTCTGGAGATTATGGAACCCCAACCATCCCTTGGCCTCAACAGTGAATGCAATTTCCTAATGCAGTGAGTAGAGGGGCTTTAAAACTCAGTTTTCCCATTCAGACTTCTGCAAGTCGAACCCAGAAGTGGCTAACACTTGATCCCTGCTGGAGGCTGTTGGAGGAGAGAAGCTGTGTTTTATGGGAACATATCGACAGAAGCGGTGGGAAAGTGTAACTGTATATCTCTCGGGAGAGGATCCAAAGTCTTATTTCCCTTTGGTCTCAGCAACACTTCGAGAGCATCTTTCTTTGGCTGGAAATGCTCTTCCCTTCTCTGTGGTTCTGAACGCAGATTGTCCTAAAATGGAAACGCTGCTCCTGCTTCCTGAGCTTGGGGAACATTCCCAGAATTTGGCCCTTCTCTAGAATAGCTTGTGCTTTCTGGGAAACAATCTTGGAGAATCCAAGCTTTGCAGGCAAGGAGACTCACAGGTGAGAGATCTTGGGAATACCACTAGAAAGAAGTGAGGACTGGGGGGTTTGAGCAGGTGAATCACATCATAGCAGCAGCACTTCAGCCACGCCCACCAGACAGTGGGCCAGTGATGCACAGAGAGGGCCAAGATTTGCCCCCACCCATGCAGTTCTGTCTTAGTGACTGATTGATTGCATATTCGTGGATAGAAGTTTCCACTGTCCCGGGGAGTATGGTGCTGGCCAGCTTGCTTCAGCCAAGGTTTGTCACACACTAGGATGTCACACACTAGGATGCAAGTGCCTCTGGCCAGGAGCATCACACTTCACAGCTGGTAAATGAGTGCCTGGTCCTGACATGGGATCTAGGTGGTGCAATATGAGGTCTCTTGTGCTCACTTGTCCACGCAGATCACCATCTGTCCTTCCTCACTCTTCTTCCCTTCCATTCTCTGTTCATGTTGATACACAAAAAGGCCCTTGGCCTTGACTTTTTCTTTGTTCTTACCTGACTGGAGTTTTTCCTCTAATCCTGCTGCCCCTTTTTAGTTCTCATGTTACTCAATTAGACCCCTGCAGAAAACTGGAATAGCACCTATGGAATCCACCCAGTGCTTTCTCTTGCTTTCCTTTCTCCTTAAACAATATCTATCTATCTATCTATCTATCTATCTATCTATCTATCTATCTATCATCTATCTATCTGTCATCTATCTATCTATCTATCTATCTATCTATCTGTCATCTATCTATCTATCTATCTATCTATCTATCTATCTATCTATCATCTATTTATCAACTATCTACCTACAATCTATCTATCTATCTATCTATCTATCTATCTATCTATCTATCTATCTATCTATGTATCATCTATCATCTGTTTGTCTATCTATTATTCTATTACCTACCCATCTACAATCCATCTATCAATACCCATCCATCTGTCTTCTGTCTATCATCTATCCACTATTATCCGTCTACCAATCTCTCATGCATCATCTATTTATCTTCTCTCTAGCATCTCCATTTTACCTATCTTCTATCATCCATCATCTCTCTCACTTTCTCTCTCTCTCTCTCATCTGTTCTAGTTAGCTTCTCCTTGCTGAGACAAAATACCTGACAAAAATTAGTTTAAGGGAGAAATGAGTTTATTTCAGCCAACAGTTCCAGGTTACAGTCCATCATAGGAAGGAAAACAGGGTGTCAGAAGTGAGATGTAATCTGTCACATTCTTCTGCACACTGAGAAGCAGAGAACAACGAATGCAGTACTCAGCCAAGTTAAAATTTACCACATCACAAATACCCCTCCACTAGTAAGCTCATCTCTCCTAAAAGATAATCCTCTTGCCAAGTTTGAAATGTATGGGCACACACAAACATGGTACAGATGTTTGATCTAGTTGTTTATCACGATCTTCTATATCTATGTATTAGTCAGGGTTCTCTAGAGGAGCAGAGCTGATAGAATGAATTGTAGTAAAAGGAGGATTTATTGAGGTAGCTTACAGCAGTCCCATAACAGCAGTCTGCTGGCCCAAGAGTCAAGGAACCAGTAGCTACCCACTCAGTCCACGTGGCTGGATGCCTCAGCAGTCCCAGTCCAGCACTGAAAACCTGAAGGCTTTCTGGGGAGCCACTGGTCTTCAGTCCATGATTGAAGGCCAAGGGAACTTGGTTGCAATGTCTAGGAAGGATTGGTGAGCAGGATAGGTGCAGGTGCAAATCACAACTAACACTAGCAGCCAGCGAGAGGAGGAAAGACAGAGATCCCCTTCCCCTCAAGCTTACTTATATCCAGTTCCCTTTCTGGAGGGCTGACGACTCTGAGGCTCACTCTGGACCTCCTCCTTTAGTCAATCTTTCCTTGTAGGTAAGATCAGAGACCCACTTGAGATTACTGTCAAATTGACAAAATTTAACCATCACTCTATCTATCTATCTATCTATCTATCTATCTATCTATCTATCTATCATCAATTTTCTACCTATCTACTATCTATCTATCTATCTATCTATCTATCTATCTATCTATCTATCTATCTATCTATCTATCTGTCTATCGACTATCTGTCTGTCTGTCTATCTATCTATCCATCTATTGCCCTAATACTTTCATTATTCAGTATGTTGACAGTGATATTAGAACTGAAGAGTTTCAACTTGTAGGAGCCAAATGTGTCCATCTCCTTACAACTCCACCTTTATTAGTATGTCACTGGAAGCCTGAACTTGGTCAATATCTGAATATTTGCACCATTGACAGCAGTCAACACAGCTTCTGTGGGCTTTTCCAAATCCTCTTTAGAGCTGATTAAACAGGTCCTAGTGCACTGCTAATTGTGAAATCCTTGCCTATTTGTACACATTTATTTTTTTTGTCATCATTCTTGCAAACATTTCACCATACTGGATGAGTATATTTTATTGGAGCACTCCTAGAGTGAAAGGCATTCAGATCGTACACACACCTTCACACACACACACACACACACACACACACACACACACACACACACACACAGCTTCATGGAACCTCAGTGGGCATTTTCATTATTGGATATGTCTGTGAGTTACTTAGCAATGGAACTCTTGGGTTGGCTCAAATGTAGGTTCTGTATGACAGTGAATGTGGCTAAGGTGTGTGGAGACCTCTGTGGTGTCAGCATGCCCTTTGATACTGAGTGCAGCGATCTTCAAACTGGGGCTTCCCGAGGCAGATAAGGCAAAACTGCTATTGTGCTGAAGCGTTCAGATTAGTGAAACTATGCCGATAATGAAGGTGACAGAGACGATAACGGGCAAATAGTTTCAAACGTATTCACGGATAATTATGCCTCTTAATATGGCAACGAGTAGCTGAAAAAAAATCCCCACTGATATCATAAGTTTATATCAATTTATTGCAGGAGTGTGGCTACTTTTAAAATTATTCAAAAAATTCACTTGAGGGTTTGGGTTTATTCCAATATCCTGATGAAACCTCTTGGTTTCTAATTATTTGACTAAAAAATGCTAACTCAGCCAGGCATGGTGGTGCACACCTTTAATCCCAGCACTTGGGAAGCAGAGGTAGGAGGGTATCTGTGAGTTTGAGACCACACTGAGATTAGATAGTGATTTCCAGGTCAGACTGAACTAAAGCAAGACTCTACCTCAAAAAACAAACAAACAAATAAACAAAAAGAGTAAAGTCTTTTTTTTTTTTATACAGGACATTTAATTTAACCACAGTGGCCTAAAATCATGGTCTTTTCTTGTCATGGTTTCACAGTAGTTTCCTGACGCCCAAGATGAAGTGTGCAGAATAGCGCAGGTACCTCGTCTCAGTGGCCTCACTTACAGACCTCCGGCAGACAATGGGAATTTTGCAGTTTGTTTTTACTGGCTGTATTGATCTGATCTGCAGAGTTTCTTTCCTCCACAGCTAAATCAGTAAATTCCACACTTAGCTGGCATTTTGCTCCAGTACTTTTAAGGACAGTTGAATTTGGAGTCATGAAACAATATATTGTCACTGTTACCGATCCTGGCATATCACTATTAAGAGAACTCTATAAAATTCTTGCCGTGTGTGGAAAATCACTACTGCCCAACACCAGGGATATGATATTTCTTTGTAAAATATACCTCCTTAGCTTCCCCTGGGCATCTCTTCAGTTTTCTTTGGTGTGACTCGTGATATCTGAGGACATGTTTGGGCTTTTTTCCCTTGTAAGGATTACAGACCTTCTTTGGAAATTCACTTTATATTTTCCCTCCCCTGATAGAATTCCGAGCTGCTCATATTAAATGGCTTTTGAATCATAAGATCTAAAGTTTACTGAGTTCTTCCAACACACCATGTGTTGGACACTTCCTGGTGAATGTCTAATTTTATCTTTGAAACTACCTTGAGAAATCCATCTGTATGGATCCTGGAGTTTGACAGATTAATAAAGTCCCACAGATAATAAATGTTACTGCTCAGTCAATCCCAGGTTTTCTACTTTAGAGCTCAGCCTTTCCCTGAGATGCACACCCTCTAATTTAATTTTTTTCTGGGCCCTGATTGGTCACCATAGTCTTTGAAGTACAGCCAATTCCCCATCAAGACTGAGAGCGAGGGACTAGAGAGTCAGCGAAGAGGAGATGACAAACCCACGGGTGTGTTTCCTCTATTTTTCTTTTTTTTTCCTTCTTCCTATTTTAGGATATTTTAGGTAAGAAATTCTGCAAAGTTGGCTTCCTCTTTATCCATTCCAAAGCTGGGGCAATAACTTGCTCACTGATCATTTCTGTGTTTTTCACCTTAGGTAGGCAAAACCAAAAAAAAAAAAAAAAAGAAATTTTAAAGAGGGGGAAAAAGAGAGACTAAAAAGAATCAACACATCTGCCCCCACCCCCATAAGCTTTAAAAAAAATAGTATTTCAGGGAACAAAAGCAAGGCTTGATTCCACAGGCATTCCTCCTTAAAAGAGGTCTTGTTAAGCAGGAGCTTGTGAGAAAACAAAGGGACCACAGCTTTCCTGGGTTTGATGTTTATCTCCGCCCCGCAGAGCGATACAACTCGCACTAATCAAAGTTTTACTGGGTTCAGAAATGCCAAACCAGCACATTTTGTATGCCTATTCCCCCAAACACACTGTCTGTAAGTGAAAAACATCTGCCTCTAAAACAAGACAATTAACAAGGCGACATGCGCGGTGCTAATGCCTTGGGTCTATTTTTGGTCACCAGCTCGCTGAGGAGCAGAAGCAGCAGGGAAAGCGAGCAAGCCTCTCTCTCTCTCTCTCTCTCTCTCTCTCTCTCTCTCTCTCTCTCTCTCTCTCTCTCTCTCTCTCTCTCTCTCTCCCCTCTCTCTTTTCATCTTTACTTTTCAAATTGTGGTTAAATATACTTAACATCAAAATTTACCATTTTAATCATTCTTTTAATGCACAGCTCAAGGACAGTAAGTACATTTTCACTGTTGTGTATCCATCATTTCTATCCATTTCTAGAACTTTTTCCTCCTTCTTAAATCTGAAATTCTGCCCAGGAAGCAATAACGTCCCATTCCTCTCTGTCCCAGCAGCTGGTCCCCACCATTCCACTTCCTGTCTCTGTGTTTCTACCTCTTCTAGGTACTTCATGTAAGTGACATCAGAAAGTATTTGTCTTGATGGTTTATTTCACTTAGTTTACTCTCCCCAACGTTCCTTCATGCTGTAGCACGTGTCAGCTTTATTTTTCTTTTCTAAGGCTGTGTAAATTTCCACCACACATTTATACCACATTCTGTTTATCCATTCATCCATCATTGGCTACTTGGGTTGTGCCCACCTCGTGACAGTGGTGAATTACACTGTCAGGAACATGAGTGTACACATAGCTGATCGTGGTCCTGCTTTAGTTCTTAGGGTCATAGTTCTGGGACACAGGATAATTATTACCAGAGTGGGGCTCTCATCAACCTTCCTGAGCCTCTCCTGAACTAACTTCAACCTCCTGAGTCAGAATCGTCCCTTGGGCAAGGAAGTAGGGACAAAGATTATTTGAAATCTGGGTCCTTTTCCTTTTTAAAATGATGACTGATTGGTATATTGATGGATACGTTGAATTGACATAGTGAGCAAACGCTGAAGCGTAAATGTGCCTCTGGTCTAAAGGTGAGCGAGGTGAGTGGGACATCACTTTCCCTCAAACCATAGGCTGACAGTCATGGGCTGAGCTTTGCTTTCTGATGGTCTGAGCTAGCTCCTGCCTCTGCTCGTCCAGCGAGGGAAGTGTGACAACCGGATGAAGGAATTTTCTCCCCAAAGGTATTTTCTATAAGAATCATATATGCAGTTGGTGTTTGTTAAGAGTTCTTTTAATCAGAGCCATGTCCATTATTATCCAGTATGCCTTTCTTTCCACTATGGAAATGATGTCATAATAATGGCACTCCCAAAAGATAAAACAGATAACTGTCCCATCTTCCCTCCCATCCCAAACAGCTCCTCAGTGTTTGTGACGTCCTTCCAGCCTCCACCCTGTGGATAAATCTTACATGATAATAATTATGACCTGGATGGAATTCTGTATTCTGCTTCCATCAATTATATATTACCATTTACATTTCATTTCTATTTTCTTCATTGACGATACATATTGTTTCAATAACATCATATTCCCTTAATAACAGCATCACATTCCATCCATGCTGGATTATGATAACATATTTCATTAGCCATCCATTTTGAGCAATGGATAGCTGTCTTCAGTTGGATCCCAAGGGACGAAGGCTCAGAGAGAAAGAGTGACAAGCAGGTCTACCACGAGGTGTTCTTGAGGGTCAATACCTGTGAAAGTCAGGCATAGAGCACAGAGGACTGGGAGAGGAATCTTTCATGAAGTTACTTAAGAGCCTCAGCTGATGTCAGGAAGAACATTGAGGCTGAAGTGGCCTTACAGAATTGTCACAAGCTGGGGCAGGATGACAGACCTGCCCTTTCCACATAGGCAGTAAAGATCTCCAGCAGGGCAGATGGCTTCATGCTGGAGAACTCCCCAAGAGGGCAGCTGGCTGATGCCATCTCATGGGTCCCTAAACAACAGTCTTTGTAGTGTATCACAGTGATCAACTGAAGACAGTTTGTTAGTTTCTGTAATTTACATATCACAGTAATGAACAACTCTGCATGTAATGCATTGTCCCTCTCAATTTTGCAGAATTTGAGACACAATTGTAAAGGTAGATTTCTTGAATTTTTCAGCTCTGGAATGATAATGTCTCTGAAATATTTTTTGGCACCAACCAAGGTTCTCAAATTCTGAATTATTGCTTTAATATCTAAGATGGTGAAATCAACTCTACCTACTTAGAAACACAGCGAAAACTCAAGCTTCATCACATACATGATGCATTTTGAACATGATAAAAATTTCCCCCAAAACCAGCTCGGGATAATGGCTTTATAAAATCCGGATGTTCAGACTTGCTTCTTAGATAGTCTCATTCACCAAGTCCAAGGTGGAGCTAGGGTAATTATTATGAGGCAGAAAATGATACCATTTTTCTGGGAAAGTTGGGAAACACAGCTTCAGAAATATAAAGCTTGACAAAGCTAGCCCATTTTGGCATGGTCTTTGCTGTTTTCTTAGAAGGGAAATGTGGTAGTTTTGAGTAAATGTCCCCCAATAGAATTTACTATAATTGTGAATTGTCTTCAGCCTTCTGGCTGGAGGAAGTGTCACTTTGGCCTGGCCTCCTGGGGTCATGACACCCTTTCTAAATTGGATGCAAAATACTAGGGATAGATATGCAAAAGAAAAGCCTGAACCCCAGTCTGGCAGTTCTGCATTTTTGTTAGTTACAATGTGCTTGTTTGCTTGAGGTGCTGGTGGTGGGTTTCTGTCTCTGCTTGCTTCTGCGAAAGGGAGCCAGCCTTTTTCCTTAACTTCCACTGGGTCTGTTACTTCAATAAATACTTTCCTCCCCAAAATTGTGCCTGGCTTAGAGATTCATCCCAGTGGCGTGTGACTGACTACAACAGATTACAATTTTCATTTTGTCCTTTTTTCTCTTTTCAGAATTGGTGCCCTTCATCAAGTGCCCCTCTTTTCAGTATGCCCTTCCATTTTTTCTGCCATTTATACCTCTTCTTGAAGTGCTTATATTCCTAACTATAAATATATTTTCACATGAGCTCTTAAATAAGCATCCCCCATGTCTGGCTTCCTCCTGGACTTTGCCTGAGACCCCAAAATAAGGAAGCACTATGTTTTTTTTTTTTATATGTGATATCACTCGATTCTTAAAGCAACCCACGGGTAGATTTTATATGCCTGATTTCCCCCAGGAAGACGTGAATTGTCCCAGAAGTCGAATGAAACATCTAAAATACCAATGACCCCCGACCAAGGTGTTAGGCTTGACAGTTTCTCTTGAAAGTTAGATCCAAAGCCAAACTTTTAAACATTCCTCTTAAACTCATAGGTATCTGTAACAGAAGACTTTTTCAGTTGTAAGCTATGGAAAACCCAGGACAAACTGGCTTCAGCCAAAAGGAAATTTGTTGCCTCATCTGACTGAAATTTCTGAATAATCTGCCTTCAGGGGGGTAGGCATCAAATGATGTCATCGAGTCATTTCTGATCTCCTGACTGGAGTAGCTGAGTTGTCTGTATTTATTTATTTATTTGTTTGTTTATTTGTTTATTTGTTTATTTGTTTATTTATTTATTCTCATTCCCAGGTGGTTGCATAGCCTCTTGTAAAATGACCCCTATCTGCTCCTCAGCAAATTTACCTCCTGTGGACAAAGGCCTTTGGTCCTCATAACCACACAGTCTGAAGAAAGGTCTTCATGGGGCAGGATTTAGACGCGTGCCTCACCTTCACTACTGCTAGAAAGATGTTATTCTAGCTCATGTGTTTCAGTCCCAGCCCCTCCAGACCCTTGAGGTCTTGGGTGGTAAAGGGATAGTTCTCAAAATCAAAATGAAGACCATTATCCCAAACTGGAGACAAGATGCCGAAGGGCCAATTGGTGGCTTTCTATTGCTACATTGTCAACAACTTCTTCACTTGTCCAGACTTCATATTCATCGGGTTCATCTTTTCAATGACAGTATGAGGCATTGTGCCCACTGTTCAAATGAAGTAACCGAGTGATAGATGTTTCAAGAACTTTCTAGAGCTTGTGTTGAAGACAGGACTGGAATCCAGGCCCACTGCCTCCCAAACTCATTTGTTTTTCCCACCACACAGTATGAGCTAGGGCAGTCATTTGCCTACAGAGTTCACTGTCAGTACATGGCTGCAGATACTATTCCATGGGCCCTTTATAAACGAATCTTGGATTAGACTAACCTCAGCTTCCTGCCTCTCTATCGACCCCATATCTTCCCAAAGAATCATGTACATGTCCGTTCGTCTGTCACTCGTCCAGCTCTGTCCTAGGTACAGACAAGTGTGAGTGAACTAGACAGATCTTAAAAAACCAAAAAGAGGTGATTTTGAAAAGAATTCAAATGTTTTCACATACCACTTTGAGCCTGCTTTCTTGGGTGTCATTCATAAATCCAGGAAGAACAGGTTGAGGGATTATTCCTGGTAATCTATAGATCTTAGTTCTCAGCTCAGTGTTCCAGCCTGGGCCCTCTTATGAGTTCTTTGGCTATATGAAATTTAAAATGTGATAGCTTTCCTCATGGTCCCCAGATGCGATCAGGCCCCTGTATATGCTAGAGTCTCCAACTGAAGTTATAAGAGTTAGCATATGAATGACATGCAGTGATGGCATTGTAACATGTCTTGGAAACAGAGAAGCCATGTAGGTCCCACTGAGAACGTTGGCTTAGGAGTCAAGAGCCCTCCTATTACCATATTTCTAGTGGTTTCCGCAGCATCTCTCTGGGTTTCTACATCTCAGATTCATACAGAGTGAGGGGATTGCAGTAGCTAAACATGATGGAGGCTCACTAGGCCAAGACTAGAGAACAATGGAGAACTTTTCCCCTTTTTTTAGGTTCTAAATGAAGTCAAATTCTGATAAGGACATGGAATATTAAGGGGTTGTGTGAGACATGTACACAGAAAATAATCAGGACAGGAGCTAGTTTTAGGATACAGGGGGTCAGAAGAGACTCAGGTGACCATGTTCCAGGACTGACCAGGGGATGTTTATATATATATATATATATATATATATATATATATATATATATATATATATATATATATATATATCTCAATCATAGCAGTCATATGAGTCTTCATGAGGCTATGTCTGCAGGTGAACGATTCCAAGTCCACCCATGATCTGCTCTTCTTCAAAGGACTCCTCCTCTTCCTCCTTCTGTCCCAGGCCAGCCTCAGGGTTAGACTGCCTAGAGAAACTGAGGCCTTTCCTTCTTCCCAGCTTTGCCACAGGCTGTGGACCTCACTGCATGTGCAGAAAGTTCTTGTCCACATTAGAAAGACAGAGAACTGCTCTCATAGTGAAAAATGTGAGACATACTTCTGTCCTCACTCCTACTCTCTGTGTCTGTGGAAAACATTGACGTTACTGCTTTCTTCCCACAGGGCTTGGACATGGCTTCAGAGTTCTCAACACAGCCTTCCAAGCAGTGAGGACCAAACTGCTCCAAGTGTCACTTGAAGACAAAGCTGATTGCCTACATGAGCTTCGGGATTATCTCCGCTTTAGCGCACGCTAGAGTGTAACCTTAGTACCCTCTGATGGTAGATGGCAAATAGGCTTCAGGACTGATTCTTAATGAGTGAAACACTAAAAACTGCAAAGACAAACAGAAGTTTACACACACACAGACACACACAGACACACACACACACACCTCCAGAAGAGTTGGAGAGCAGCACCTGTTCAGGGCAGTGCATTGAGTTATAGACTTGCGAACACAGTGGAACCCATCAGACGTGGCCAGGAAGTCCTCATGTGGATCTGTCTGGGCTCAGTACAAATAGACTATTGCGTGTCTCCTAGGGTGTCTGGTGTCTCCTAGGGTATCATTTCAGGCTTTTGCCTTTCATTCAGATTGAATGTTAGGTATAGACAGAATCCTGTCTACCCATCCTTTTCATCATCCAAGTATCATGACAACCTGCCAGACTATTAAGAATTAATATGTAATGGGCTGGCCCTGCTGCCGGCCTTCTTGAGCTATGCTTTAGTAATGGGGATTTCCAAGGAAAGGATCCCAGGTAAGTGAGTACTCCACCTGCCCATTCATATTTAATGGATCCTAAGAGGATCTCAAGCAGGGGTCTTGTGTGTCAAGAGAAAAATCTACAAGAAACCATGGGGTCTTGGTCTTAAAGTGGCAGGTTTCATTCTTTGTTGGAAATACAATAACAATAAAGGCAAAAAGGAAAATAGCCTTATTATTAATAGAGGCTTTCCTAAAACAAAAGCAGAACAAACTACATTGCAAATTTTGGTATGAGTTCTAACTCTTTGATTTCACACATCCTTAAAACAACATCGAAAATAAGTATCTCAGTAAAGAACACTGGGTTGCCAGTGTGGCCCCGAGGGGACTGGCGAGATTGCTCAGTGGCTAAAAATGCTTTGCTGCAAAAACCTGATGACCAGAGTTAGCTCTCCGGAACCCATGAAAACGTGCACATAAGTAATAGCTCACATGTATTACTACCAGTGTGCCTGTGGTAATGGGAGGTGGAGTCAGGAGAATCCCACCCCCCAACAATGGTTCATTAATTATCCTCATTAGAGAAACAGTACGATACAATGGAAAGAGATTTGGGGGTCTGACATACTTGAATTTATAACTCAGTTCCATCATCATTTGGA